>JAOBYK010655777.1:0-10604 GCA_025434845.1 Phenganax subtilis | reverse complement strand
CGTGCATCGGCGACCATCTGCGATAACCGTCGCCGATCGTCGGCGACGGATTGCGATGAATGAGAACTAGGCTTAACGAGTGCATAAACAAAAGCATTTACTCCAACTTCTGGGGCAGGTTGTGCGAAAGGTGGATAAATGGCTATTCAGTGGATAGCTCGCTATCCAACGGATTAATTTTATGCAGCTTATTAAAAGTCGCGTTGTACGAAGCTTGAATAACATTATTCAATGAATAAAAATGCACTATCCAATGAATAAAGTTATCCGAGGTGCAGAGGTAGTTTAAATATGCTATCCAAGGAACAAATATTGCACTTTTGTTGCTACGCACACGGTAACAAGAACAAACTTTAGTCAAGGGATTTTGTATAAGATTTTATTTAAAGTGCCCATAAGACCTGTGAGATCTATACAGGTTCGAAAAGAGCGCAAAAAATTACTTAATAGTTTCTAAGATATTGTGCCTGAAACAGGCCAAGTTTCATTTTTTGACTAGAAACTCCGTGCTGCTGAAGACTCAGGAACACTATTTGTAAGCATGCCGCTTTGACTTCAAATTGTAGCGGATGAATCTGGGTTAGAAATGACGTTTTTGCCACAGTTACTAATGTTTTCGTTGACTGCCACATAAAACTGCAATTTGTTTTATAGTACTTGATGAGTACTTGACACAATGTTGGTTCCTGAGCCCCAGTGCCCCAGCACCACAGAATCTTTTAATACTATGTTTGAGGTGGAATATCATAGAAAATATATATAGAACTAAATCAAAAAACTGTGTAGAACTTATTACGTAATTTTTTGCGCTCACTTCGAACCCATATAGATCTCACAGGTCATAAAGGCACTTTAAGATACAGAATATATGTATTAACAATTGCACAAAATATATAGCACAGTGTACTATATAACTAATACAGTGACTTGCCAAAAGTTTAAATACAAGCCTAGAAAGTTCAATATTATGCTACATTCCACTACTTTTTTTTCACAAAACTTGTTCAACGTTGAAATACGTAACATACACTATACTTTTTGATGGCATGTACGACTCATAAACACAACATGTATCAGTGCTAGATGTTTTTTGATATTTAGTAGGAAGTTGCTTGCTTTCATGACCATCTCTGTTCTTTTTGGCATGATTTCAACCAATGCACTCTCCCATTTTACAGAAGCTGTTTTTGCAAATGGTATATATATCCATAATGTTGACATAAATAATGTGGGATATGCAAGTAGTCTTTCAAAATGAGCTTTAACTGTAAATTTACGAGAAGATGTCATTTTCTCCAAAATGTAATCGGTCTACTTAAACTTTTGGCAAGTCACTGTAGTTTATCTGAGCTCTCGTGACACATCACAATATACTCCTAACAACCGTTTCTCCGGCGATGATCCATGCAAGGTAGTATGTTAAATCTGTATATAACAACGGTCCGTGATCATGTAGACGCGTTTCCAACCTTAACTAGCGTAGTAGTTCGCGACGTTCATCCACAGAAAATATAGTTATACTTTGTAATAAGTAGAACTCGCGAAATCAACTTATTCAACATTTAACTATCTAATAGCAATGCTCTCTTATATATAGGCAAAGCTTAAGGCTATATTAGTCCTACTACGTAACTAGCGTTGCGCGAGAGTGGTGCAATGAGCAAGCAAACTAGTATTGCATGAATGTCTTGCAATACTATCAAATCTATTAGGTATCAAGTGTCAGAGTATTCATAGTGTCACTATGCGTAACACGTAACATACTGAAAAGAGCTACGAATACTACTTTTAACAACATGGTGGCGCATAGAATTTCCTGTATTCGTATCTATGATGTTTTCGAGTACACAGAAGGGCACATATAATTTACAGACGTGAAGTACCCGATGCAAACATCTTACAGTTTAATTGTGAAAGCTAATTGCGAGCACGGTATCCTTTTGGCAGAGCATCCACAGAAAACATATATGTCCGCACTGCTAGACTTCAGCTTTTATTATTTGGGGAAATGCTTGAGAATTTGAGATCAATGATGTTCAAAATTTCCTCCACCAGCTACCGAATTAGATTGCATTCTGAGCGAGAAAAATTTTGTTTTCGTAGTCTTTTTACCGACGTTTCGGACATTTTTGAAAACAGGTAAAATGTAAGAAAAATTACGTCATCTTCCATAGTAACACATATAGCAATGAGCCTTCGATGTATAGATATCCAGCGGATAGCTATGCTCCTTGCTATCCATGCTTCGTGCAACGCAATTTTATCGGGCGAACAACTGTTCGATGGATAGCAAATTTATCGGCAAGATAAGACTTATCCACAGGAAAAGTTATCCGCCTTTCGTAAAACCCGCCCCTGGATACAAAATTTTTAAGATAGCGCCCAGGGGGGAACGATCTCTGTTCAGGGCAGTTGCTAAGTAGCACAAGGTGTTTGATAAGTTCATGTTTTATGAAAAGTTTATATAAAAATATAAAAACTACTATTTTTTTAAATATGCTGTTGTTCATGTACTTCTGTAAGTTTTTGGTGCATTTTGTCTATTGCTCAAAGTTTATAATGTGCCAAACACTTTGAAAAGTACGTTAAAGTCCTCGGAGCTACGAATGTCTTTCGGCTAAAGTGGGAGCCACTCACTGACGAGCAGACGATAATCTTATAAGCATAGTTTCCACTCAGGAAAATTCTCCTCAGGATTGGAACGGACAGGGAAATTTCCTTTGTGTTAAAGTTATTAGTTCAGGTTGAGAGACCCTTAGACAAAGGAAACTTTCCTATCCATTCCGATCCTGAGTAGAATTTTTCCGAGTGGAAACTAGCCTTTAATGTACTAGGATTCCAAATTGATATAAAGTTTGATTCGAACATTGTCTTCCGGAAAACTTTGTTTTCAGTTTCTTAAACGTTAATTATCTTAGTTTGATAGTTGGCATATTTCACAAGTGTGCACTACGAATACTATTTTATAATATCTTTGCTTCATGTCATCTACATGTTTGTTTTCTAGCTTAAATCCAAACAACTCTTGGATATTTCAAAACGAGCCTTTGGTAAAGGAGAGTTAGATATCACAGAAAAGTACATTGGCGAAGCAATACGAAAACAAAAAATTGAAAATGCTATCGGGGAAAGAAACCCTGAGCCTTACTATAACTTGGCTGTGGTTCTACAGCAAAAAGCATCAAAAACTACTGTCCAGTTGCCCAAAAGGCAAAAACTTATACTTCAGGCCATGGCACTGTACAATTTAGTCACAAATTTTTTGAACAAAAGCGTTGCTAAGAGTGAGTTCACTGCAAACCTTTCGAAGTCTTTACCTCAGAAAATTTTGGACATCCAAGATAGCATCATCTTAGCTGCTGGAGGGAACCCTTCCTGCTGTAAATTTAATTTTGAAAGTAAAAAGAAAGCAATGGAACAGCTACGAGAAGAAACCAATAATGAATTGGAAGTTATAAATGCCAAATACGATGCTGAAACAGAAAGTGAGGAAGAACTTCGGAAACTATTTATCAAACAGACCATCGAGATAAAAATTTTGTTCAGGAAGATTGCATCCGCAGTAAAGCAGCTGTTGATAGAAATCATTCAAGAATGTGTCGATGTCCTTGGTGAGCCACCAAGCGATTATGAAGTCATACTTCTTGGATCATTGGCAAGAGAATAGATGACGCCGTATTCTGATTTAGAATGGGCGATACTAACTAACTCCGAAGAAGAGCATTGTAAAATTTTCTTTCGAAACTTAACTAATCTAGTTCATTTTCAGGTAAGAACTGACTTTAAATTCATCCTTCAAACTAAGCAAAATATTTTAAAAACAAATGCTAATAAAATAGGGTTGAGTTGTAGGTTAGATTACACTGTTCGAACTCAAAACCGAATGGAATATTTTCAATTAATCTTTATGGTTAAAAGTGATCCTTCAAATGAACGAACTTGTATTCCCCAGCCAATATTGATTCTTGGTTTCTCTGTACAATGGGAATATCATAGTCATCGGTTAATATCATTGCAGGCAGCTATATATATCAGTCTATAGGCTAATTGAGTAAATAGACGTCCTTCCTCAATGATCAATCATTGAAGGTAATCAACCTTGGAGAGACCATCTTGCCTTGTATGGATATCGAAGTGTTGAGAGGAGATTGGTTTTACGACGATATAACTCTACGAGGGCTTTCCTTTGATGGTTTCTTACCGCAGGCATGCAAGACCCCTTTAGGTGGTACAATGGATTTTGAGCTCATTCACAACCCTGTTACAATGGCGAATTTTCAGAGCAACTACTGGCACAAGAAGAATCCAAACTTAGGTAACGTGTTTCTGATGCTCGTAACTCCACCGATTGACTAATCGATTGGTAGATTATTGATTAATGGTTTAGTGATCGTAAATTACAGCTGAGGATAAAATCTAACCCTGAATTGCCTACTATTTAGAGCAATATGAAGACGAAGACCAATTACTGAAATTAAATAGACTAGACGTAATGCATTGGATATCTAATTTCTTTCCTTGCTCTTTATGTTACAATTTCACTACAAATTACTTTCATTTTGTTATTATGTATAGGGGATATCTTGTTGACTTTTGCACCACTACATGAAAACAAACAAGTGTTATTAAGCGAATACAAAACACATGTGGAGAGAATTTTGCGTGAATCCTGTGACTTGGATAGCTGTACTCACGATGTTTCGAGCACGATGCCCTCCAGGGGAGTTTGCAGAGGACTGAACGTTCTTAGAAAGGATAGTGCACGATACGGAAAAACGTTGAACAATAAGAAGGCAAACTATGGCAAACTGTAT
This sequence comes from Phenganax subtilis, assembly GCA_025434845.1. Classification (NCBI taxonomy): domain Eukaryota; kingdom Metazoa; phylum Cnidaria; class Anthozoa; order Malacalcyonacea; family Clavulariidae; genus Phenganax; species Phenganax subtilis. The sequence goes on along the minus strand of JAOBYK010655777.1, from coordinate 5,790 downwards.
GATGTCAAGAAGGAGATATATCGGTTGACAGATCGAGTGATCTCAGGGCTTTCGAAGGTCTTTTGCGTCAGCGCCAATGGCTCTTTCGAAATTCTTGACGAGTTGTCCGAAAGGAATGTAATTTGTTCAATTGCCAAAGACAATCTTGCAAGTGCCGTAGCAATTGCTCTAAAATTAAGGCTGAGTACCTACCTTTTAGCTGAGAAACAGGAAGAGGCAATAAAAGCAAAATCTAACGAAGCTACAGAAACAAACAAAGCGATATCTGCTTATCATATACCAAGAGAGAAAGAACTGTTTCATTTTTTCTTTGTGTCAACTCCACTGTACGAACTACTTTGTTGGTTTTGCATGGACGCGACAAGAACAGTTCAGAACTTTTTGTGAGTAATTCGTTCTTTGATTGCTCTGATATCATTAATAGGCACATATATTGCCGTATCTTAAACTACGTCCCAGCTTTGGACTGTTACAAGCGTGCACTTGCAGGCGACCCGGGAAACATTGACTTGCAGCTACTACATATGAAAATCGGATTTCTTTTAAACAGTAGCCCAGACGCCATTTGTTTAATGAAAGATAAATTAAATGCTTTACTTCAGGAGATGCAGGAAAAGTCCAGATCCGATGCTGCAGTTTTGGCACAGAAGTGCAGAGAATCCATTGCACCCATCACCAGCAAATGCGAGCGAAAATCCAGGGAGCAACTGTTTGAAATATATCATCTTCAATGGAGAATGGAAGTAAGGCAAGGGAGTTTGAAAAGTGCCCGAAGATTTCTCAAGCAATGTATGGAGATAGACTGTCCCTCCATCGACGTTCACATGCTTAGGATTCACTTACGCGCTATGCAGATATTTCATAACACAATTACCCAAACAGAATTTGATGAAATCATCTCTCAATATACTGCGTTATTGAAGGACGAGGGCATCAGTGTCAAAGGACTAGGGCGGTTATGCGATCTTGGCGAAATTTTTGTGCATCACAACAAGAATAGCGAAGCGTATCAATGTTTCCAACGAGCATTGACGATGGGGCGTGCACTTCTTGGTAGCAATCTCAACTTCAAAGTTGTCTCGACTTTGTATTGGCTTGGAACGGTTTGTTTTAATTTGTTAATGTTTGAGGAGGGAATATTTTACTTCAAACAACTTCTTAAACAGCAACTATCATCAAAGGATCAAAGCTTTGTTTCGTTGGTCAAAAGTGCCTACCACCAACTGGCAATATTCAGTACATTTACTCAAAATTACCAGGATGCCATATTTTATTATGAGAAATCTTTTAATAGCACATGCCCATTGTCTGACTGCATTGCTTATTGTGGAATGGCAACCGCTTGGTCAAAACTGGATGAAAGCGAAAAAGCATGGAAAGCTGCGTTGGACGCTAAAGACTGCCTCACAAATATTCTCGACTTACAACAAAAAGCATCCCTGACACGTTCTCTCTCCAATACCTTCGTGGAATTGGGTAAGAGCGACGAAGCAATGATATTGCTGAAGCAAGGACTCACAAAGGAACACGACAATGCACTCAAAGTGGAATACCTGAATTCCCTTGGAAAGTTATGTGCGAAGCTGGGTCTAATGAACAATGCCGAATGCTATTACAAGAATGTTTTACAAATTCTGAGATTTAGGAATGAGAGTACACTCGATATTGTGTCAACACTCATGGATATCTCCAAGATCTCGATAAAGATGGAAAAGTCATCTGAAGCAGTCAACTACCTGAACGAGGCTTCAGAATATGTTTTAATTATGATTGATAATGAGAGCAAATGCGAATACCTAGACATAATGGCGGAGTGCTGGGAAGTGCTTGAGCATTTTCAATGCTCGAAACTGCTTGGAGCAAGCAGTCAAACTTTGCTCAGTATCTGCAGGAAATTCGAAGGTGGCACCAGTCGTAGAATTTGATTTGCATGTTAAGTTGGGTGATCTGGTGGAGAAAATTTTCACAAGCTCGTCACCAAACGCTGAAGAAAGCTCTACGTCAGAAAAAAAGGAACAAATGAAAAAAGCACAACGGATGAATTATGACAGAGCTGGCCTTGCCCTTCGAAAACATGTAGAGACCGGCTTCTTTAATTCAAGAACTGTTCGCTTATTTCAGCTCCTTTCAAAGAAGTACCGCTCTATTGATTCGGTGGAAGAAGAGAGACTGTTGATTGAAGCTTTGAAAATGAGCGAAGTGATCTACGGATCGGAAAACCCGAATGAGCAATTTGCGTCCGTAATGTCTGATGTAGCCTATCTTTACCTTCATAAAAAGGAATATGAAAGAGCGACGGATTTTTTTCATCGTGCACTAGAAATGGAAATGGAAATTCACTCTTCAGATCCGTATCATCAACACATTAGGAATCAAATTTACTTTTTAAACGACGCTTTTTTTACATACCCACAGTGCCACCAGCTGAAAACCACGATGCAAGGACTCCTCATTTTCCTAGAACAACGCAGTGAAGACGAAGCGTTCATGAATAGTTTGAGGAAAGCAAGTTGTTTTGGAAGCATAGCACCTCTGTGCTTTTTCGCAGGTGATTTGGAAAACGCCAAGAAATTTAGCAGAATTGCAAGTGACATTTTTTCAATATTTCCGCGGAACAATATTCCCCCAAGTGCACTTCTAGACAAAGCGAACTGTGGTATGACGAGAATGCTTTTAAACATCGTGAATGAAATGCCGAACCTGGATCTTTCTAACCTGCGTATATCCATGGTAATGTCCATAAAAACACTTCATACTCGTTCAGAACGTGGAGACGTCCACAATAGTACAGGCAGCACTAATACACATTCAAGTGTTTCAAGAAATGCAAGTGGTGTTGCAACCTCATTTCACAACGAAACCATTTTGGGCGACAGCAGCCTTTCTGAAAATTGAGTGTCGATGAGCAAAAGCTCTGCTCATTCTTTAAAGAAGATATCTCTACCTTCGAAAACAGTGTAGTTAGATTCTGTTGCAACATTAAATTCCAGTTTTCAAAATGTTTCTATCATCAACGATGTGATGAACGAAAAAAACAGTTGTGAAGACCTCACGTCGTATCCAGAGAACTCTATCAAGAAAAGGACGACGACGTTCCGAACGTTGTACAAAAATCACAACTTTACAGCCTCATCTACACGAGCAAATAATAAGTGACAATTTTTCTTTGTCACATAAAAGCTAGCACTCCAGCTTTTCGGCAAATGCATATGCCACGCAAAAATTGCTCAATTTTGCTCGTCTATACGAGCAAATAAAAATTGTCACGCAGAAATAGTCACATTTTATTTGCTAGTGTAGACGGGGCTTACCAATAAAGTACAGCACTACCAAAGGTGCAGAACGGGAGCAGCAAAGAGCTCACTGTCTCAGATAACTCAAGATTTTCAGACACAAAGCCATCCAACGGAACAGACAAACGCGAAAATGTGAATACTGTACAAAAAAACGAGGAAGAAGATGTAGACGTAAATCCATCAGAAGTTCACTAGAAATATTATTTAGACCATAATGCGAAATCGACGCTTTTAAGACAATGGAAGTCAGATTGCAAAAATATCTGCGCAGTGGCAAACTCTATCCTGTTATGAAAATAGACAAGGTAGTTTTGGATTCGCTTTCAAAACTACGAAAAATTTCCTTTACCCTTTGCTTGAGTCATGTGTTGAGAATCTTTCCAGTTTTACGGTACAGTTCTTAATTCACGAAGCGAAACAAGCAAAAAAAGACAGAGAGATATTTTTAGGATGATTGGTTCCATTGACCTTGCCTCGAAATTCCAATCGAATTGGTAACCAAGGCAAAAATTTCTAAACTGATTGCAGAATGTCAAATATTTGTGCAAACTTATAGCATGGCAACAATCAGCTTTGACAAAGCGGTTTGTTTTTATCGATGAGCAGCTTCGAGTATGCGGAGGGTTTGATTGGCTGAACGAAAAGTCACCTGTTTTGCAATGATGTACATGATGCTTGGTGTGCATGTGAGGAAGGCGTGGCATTAATATCTTCCATTCAATCTCAACCGACGACATCCAGATTACCAGTGGAGTTGTTCTATCTGGCTGCAACGTGTACGCTTCACCTGAGCACATTATACTCATGAGATAGATCTCGAACAGATAACATCTTTTTGCCAACAAGCCTTACAAACGAGTGAAGACGTGGACCATCAAAGTGGTTCAAATGATCTGGCAGAAGAACTTGGCCCGGAAAGAGAGGAGTGTTTTGCATTGAGACGTGAAATCAAACTACTCATGGCATCTACCTTTTTCTGGCAAAATAAATAAGAAGAAGCGCGAAGAATCGTAAAAGAGCTGAGAAAATTTCTGGAAAACATTGATACTGTCTTGGACATATGCTCTGAAGACACGTGCTAGCTGGAATAAACAACTGTTTCAAAGATCCAACGCCGTTTGTTTTCCTGGATAGGAAGAGTGTTGGTGATGTCCGATTATACAAAGAATGCATTAATCTATATTCAACGAAATCTTTATCAATCTTTTTGGCTTGCACATCTCCAGAAGCAATGTTTCCAGTGGAAGAAATCATCGCATTGCTGGATGCAGTTACTGTAACAATTACGATCACTTCACCTGAAGAATCCGGCAGTGAGTTTCAGCACACCCTCGAAGTGTGCAAGCGTCAGTTTCTGGAACAAAACGAGAACTTAAAAGACCTCTAGGATTTCTTTGCCGCTGCGGGTTGTCACTATGTCCGTTGCGATCGCACACAGGAAGCAACTGTTATTCACGAAACTGGATTAGCAGTTACTGAGTGCATGGAGGGCAATTGTTGCATCTTAAATCTTTTATAGATTGCAAGCTATTAAGAAAAGACGGAAAGGCGTATCGGAGGAGAATCACTTGGCTGAAAAATACTACCAGACTGAGAATGGCAGTGGGACTGAAAACAGCAGTATCCTTAGAAACATTAGTAAGGCTCAGATTTGACTTCCATCACCAATACGACTACCATTTGCCAAGACTAACCAATGAGATGCGTCTTATCTAATTAATTGACCAATTAAATATAAGCTTAGGTTGCAAGAAGTAGTGGTAGCGGTAGTGGAAGTCAAATCTGAACCTCTGGGATGAACGTCGTTTTGAAGAAGCCATCGTTGTGTTGAAGCGAGCAAGTGATGAGGGCGATACTCTGTGGTCTAGATATGGCAATTGTTTATACTCTAAACGTGTTCTTTTTGGATCAGATGTTCAAAGATACATTGAATCACACGGGGAGGTAGTAGCAATTATGGGAAACTTGGCATACTCTGCTTTAGTTCGCACGTATGTAAAACTAGGTGACAAAAATAGGCAAGTGAAGCGTATGATAAACTTTCAACAAATGGTAAAGATATGCCTTCCAGTTTTGGTGTTGTAACTTTATCTCTTCGTTATCTACTCACTGTTTGCGAGAAGAATTTGATGTCCCTTATTGAAGAACCAAGGAAGTTATCATTTGACGAATCTGATTTTCCACTGTCGGCGACAAATCTTGCAAAACTGTACTACGAGTTAGGTGAATACAAGATGATGCTAAAGTCATGCCAGAAAGCAAGGAGGTCGACTAATCTACATCAAATGAAGAAACAAAGTTTTTGAAAAGCTTTCGACTGAGCATCTTGCAGCCAATGCTTTAGTAATGTCGGGGAGAAACTATACATGGCAGCACTATAAAAGATTTCTCGAGATACGGCAACAAAAACAAAAAATTTTCCATGAATCATTTCCTTTACCGTTTACTAGGAATGATGGTGGAAGAAAAAAGAGTTTGAAACCTTGACAGCTAT
>JAOBYK010655666.1:0-10604 GCA_025434845.1 Phenganax subtilis | reverse complement strand
ACATTAACATACAAGCATTGTCTATTTTAACTATGCATCTACCCGAAGTTGAGTTTTTCATAGTATATATATTAACTCTGATTGTATATGTATTGTTTGCTGTTTATTTGACTGTTAAATTCTAAGTCTCTCTCGAAAACATATTTTCTTGTGTCTACTGTACGGTTTTAATTTCTTGCGTAAGATATTACACGCAGGGGCTTCATTTTTGTTTAATAAACATATTTTGTTTTTATAATTATAGCTTTCCTGATCATATTTTCGACTCTCGACTTTTTAGTTTTGACTCTCGACTTTTACTCTCGACTCTCGAGCTTTACTCTCGACTCTCGACTTTTACTCTTGACTCTCGACTTTTACTCTCGACTCTCGACCCTCGCCTTTTAGATACACTCTTAAGATTTGTGAAAGATTATGATGAACATGAAGGTGTTTGATCAGACATTGAGAATGTTGAGCATAATCCCGGTAAACGTACCGTGATGAAAGCATTGTTGAATTCTTTGTGGGGTAAATTAGCGCAAAATGATAATAATACTGTTGTTTCTTTTATTGATAACTTATACGATTTGCAAGTTTTAGCTAATGAGAAAACGGTGGAAGTTACCTCTTTAGATTTTATAAGTGTTGACGTCATTCGTACGACACATAACAAAACGTTGATTTCTGTAGCGAGATTAAAGAATCGAAACGTTGTTATTGCAGCGTTTGTAACAAGTTATGCATAATTAGAATTGTTTGAAATATTACATAAATTAAGGGAACGCGTATTGTATTACGATACCGATTCCATTATTAATGTTTGTGACAACGATGATTTGTTGGTAGGAACTTGGGATTATTTGGGTGACATCACTGATGAGTTGAATAAGGATTGTACAAAGGACAATAAGGATTGGATATGTGATTTTTGAAGTTCTGGTCCGAAATCGTATGCTTACATTACCTGAAAAAAAAAGAGGTTATTTGTGTAATGGGCTTTACTTTGAAAGGTGATGCTGAGAAGAAAATTACCTTTGATTCAATTAAACGTGTATAAAAGATCGTAGAAAAATTATTGAAATAGTTTATAAAGATAAAATTATGCGCACCAATCAACAAAATATTATGGTTAGGGATGAAATTAAAAAATTTCAATTTACTTTTGATAAACGCATTGTTTTACCCAATTTTTCCACTGTACCGTATGGCTTTCAAGCACAACATTAGAGCTTCAATTTTTCCTCTATACATACAAAGTTGGGTAGCTTAGGGTGATTAGAATCCACAGCACTTTCAAAAAGCATATTCTTTTTTTTTTCTTTAAGAATTGGTGATTCGTTAGGTTTGAATGTGTGCCTTTTAAGCATAATTTAAATTCTTCAGTGTCGTTTATGCTTATTTTTTCTTCAAGAATTGTTGAGTTAAAAGTTATCCCTATATAAAACTTTTTTTTTTAGTTTTTTTGGAGACTTTTGAAAGTCTTTTGGATGATTGAATGTGTGTTTTAAGAATAGGTAAACTTAGTGACGTACATTCCCTTTTTTTCTTTAGAGTTATTCATGCTTATATCCATAGTGATTGCTATAGAAGTACGTGTTCTTCAAAATGTAACACAAATATTTCTTTTCTAATTTTTTTGGATTATGTAAAATTTCACCATTGCTTTTTGTTTGGAAAGTATCACGATTCGACTTTGACTGTGGTTTTTTTCTTTGATTTTTTTTAAATAAACATCTAATAACATAGATTACTTTTTTTTCTTCAGAAATGTCATTTAGGTGGGTACTTATAATAAACCTTCATCTTCGTTATCATTTGTTTTTTTCAATTATCTGGAAATTTTCTTTGAAATGTATCTTGCTTTTTTTACAAAACCGAGATTTTTTCATGAAGTTTCGATTGGTATTTTGTTTTTGTTTCTTATGAATTTTTTTATCCCATCCTCTAAAATATTTTACAAGTCCTTGATGCCATTCTCTAAAATATTTTTGGGAAAGGCAACAGGACATTTTTTTGGTAGATCAATTCAGTATTTCAACAGCAATGTGTCTTGTTTTTTTTTCTTTTGTCTTTAGTTGAGTTTTTCTGATTTTTACGTATTTATGGAGGCTTGCATTTCATTAATTTGTTGTTTTACCTTTCTTTAAAAGAATATTGAGGTATTTTGTGAAATCGTTTATTATTTCACTGCATAAGTTAATTGGTTTTTTCTACCGTAATAATTTATCTTAGTTTTCTCCGTTTTTTTTCGCCAAGTGTTTGGTCAAATTGTTTTCTTTTCGTTTAAATTTAGGGCATAATTCAATTTTTTTCTTTTTGTCTTGAAGTTAAAGCGTTTGTCGAGTATAACAGAAACATCGCTTGTGGAGAGTTGTTTGTGTCCGCAGAGGTTTTTTCGGTTTCGTTTGTTGTTTTTTATTGCATTTGTCTTTTTTTTACAAACCCAGAATTTTCCATGATTTTAATCATCATTTTGTTAATCAGCAAGTGAAGAAAAAAATACAAAATTGCCCTTGGTTTTTTCTTACATTGCATAGGAGTTCTTCGTTACTAGATCACACAAAAAGGTTTTTGCACATATTTTGTAAATAACGTTTCTGTGTTTGTATTTGTTTTAAGTCATAATTTTTTGTAAAAACAACATGAACGAATGTTTCATGGTTTTTTGTTTGGGTTTTGCACTTTCTGTGTATATTTTCTTTATTAACGTCACTAATTCCTCAGCAAATTTATCGAACCAGTCGATCTTTTTTTGGATAAAAAATTTTGTTTGTTTGTTTTTATAGTTTCTCTAAAATTTCATTAAGCCAAATGACGTGCGCAATATAACCAACTAAATTATACACCAATTCCACACTTTCTGATTATTTTTGGCGGTGTAAAGTTGCAAAATGAGTGTAAACTTTGTTTCAGAAAAGTTTCTTTGGTTTCTGTATGCTTGTATCAATTTTTTACCAATTTGTTTTTTTTCATAATATTGTTGATGTTATCTTTAAGATTTTTGTGATTTTTGTTCGGAACTCTTAGCTAAGGAAATTTCATGGATTTTTTCTCGGATAATTCTTTTTTATCTACTATCCTACATTTTATTCATACTTTTGTACACGTTTACGATATTTGGTTGTTTTTTGTTCTCATTTTCTTAATACGCCTTGCTTGCGTTTGTCGCATGGTTTATATTGTCCGATTACTATCTCAACATTTCGCTTCGGATTTTGATGGTTTGACATCTCAATGTAAAAATTTCGATTCGTCTTTTTTTTTAAATCTCTGTGTACAACACTTTAGCTCTTTTTTTTTCTTTTCCATTTTTTAAAAAGTTTTTTGTTTTCATATATCGTGCATTTTTTATTGGGCATAATTCTTCTTGTTTTTCATTGCAGTTTCCGATTTCTTAACTCTTTTTTGCAATGGAATTTTCGATTTTTGTTTTGCCGTTTATTCATTTTTGGTTTTGCATGGCAGATGGTGGTTTTTCGATGCATTTCAAGAACAAAATTTGTTTGAGATTTGTTTCCTCGATCTTATTCGAAATAAGTCCCTTGAATCGTTGGTATGACTTTATGATGATAAAATGTGTGTGCCAGATGAAAAAAAACAGCTGTGTTTTTTTCTTTTTGTCACTACAATTTTTTTTTCCATAATGGAAAATAAGTGAAATCGAATTCTAGCTATTATTTCGATGGTTCGCCTTTGAATTTTTGCACAACAGAAGAACATGTGATTCTTTCCGTATCGTTTCAACGCTTTGCTTTTAACTTTTTGGACAACAGTAAAACATGTGATCTTTTTTCGTAAAATCTTCCATCCACAATGCCAAAATCATATGCGTTTTTTTAAGTCTTAATTTTTCTTGAAATTGTTTTTTTATTCGTTTTTTTATGCTTTGGAAATATATTGCATGTCTGCTGAAAATCTTTTTTTGTCTTTATTGCTCTTTTTTTTTGTTCTTTTTTTTGTTGAAACAACTTTTTGTTTTTGTCTTAGATTAGTGAGAATTGTATTTTTTGTTTCGTTTTTTTTGTTTTTGTTCAAACAACCTTTTGTTTTGTGTTCGTCTTCGATTAGCGAAATTAAAAAATGCCAAATTTCATTTTACCATCCTTTCATGATGACGATATGCGGTCCTTCTCAATCGGCAAAAACGTTTTTCATTTTGAAAATGATTAAAAATAATGAGGAAATCATTTCACCGCCAGTTCAAAAATTGATCTATTTGTATTCGGCTTACCAGTCGGTTTATGACGACATGAAAAAAATGATCAATGAACGCAAAGATTTTTCATCTTTAAAATCTTACGAATTTATCGACTGTAAAAAAGGTATTCCGACCATCGAAACGCTAAATAATAAGAAAAAACAATCCAAAGAACACATATTAGTTGTAATGGACGATTTAATGGTACTTTCCACCTTTAATAAGACGAATTTGGATAATTTGAATAATATTGCAACTTGAGATAGTCATCATTACAATATGTCGTTCGTGTTTGTTTGCCAAAATATGAACTACGGAAATGGACAGTTGCGGATGCTACGAATGAACAGTCATTATTCGGTATTGTTCGTGAATTTATCAGATCACCTGAACATGATGACGATGGGACAAAATCGTCAAATGCCCAAAGGAGTAATGGATCAAATATCGAAGGACCTTTACACAAAGAAGTTCAGCTACCTCGTGTTTGACGCGCATCTGAAGAGTTACAGTAATACGAGAATACGATGGGACGTTTTTCCAGATAATGACACTATAATTTATGATGTAGAAAATAATTAAGATTTATTTAATAATAACGACAAATAATTACAGCTAATTTGTTTGTTTGATTTCTTGCACTTTGGTTTATAAATGTTCACTATGGAGGTTCCGAATATTTGCACGATTAAAACTCTTAGCGTTTCTTTGTTTTCCATTTATTTATATGATTGCGATAAGGTTTGTTGAATGCTTAAGTATTTGGTGGCATGGCATTTTTCGAATATAAACAACGAGCACCATATGCCGCACATTTTTGATATGATGCTTTGTCTTTGATACGTTGCATAATTTTCCCATTTGTAATGTTTAAAAAAAGATTCTCGCCAATAGTTTCTATTGTAAAATGAAATATCGTTTGCATAACTATTGAAAAAAGTGATTTTGTCGTGTTTTTTTCAAATGGCAATCCAGTGTTCTCCGTCTTTGTCCTCTTCGTCTGTATTCCATATCCAACAACAATTGTCGACTGTTTTGGGCTTAATATTAGTGGGATATGTGCCCAGAAAATATGATTTGGTGACGGAATTATTTTTTAACAATTTGTCTAAATCGTCCGTATTTAAATATCTATTGATGTAACAACAAAATTCAATCGTCATCACTGTATCTAAAATGGGGATCGAACCGCCTTCTTTCTGGAGATCTTCTTAATCTCCTTCTTTTTCGATTCGCCCAATTGGTTCCTGTTTGCCACTTTTTTGTTTAGGTGTTTCAAAAAATGTCAATGGTTCTGGTTCGTCGTATAATTTAATAAAGTTTTTTATTATTTCTTTGTTATTAATATAGGATCTGGGTAAATTTATTGATTTAAATCCGCTAAAAACAGAATCTAAATCTCTATCGCTTAAATTGAAATTTTTTTCCTGGTTCGTGAAAAATCTTCAAGAATATCCTGTTGATTTAAGTTGTATTTTCTTCCTTTTATTTTAATGCCGCCATCAACTTGTTCGACTTTACCCTTGAAATATCTTCTCAGTTTATTTCGGCTGTATTCTACCGAACCTGTGCTGGCAATGGGTTGTTCTACGCCACTACCAGATGCATCCGCTTTGCTCTTTTTAGACTCTAAATAGTTTTGCTTGGGTTTTATGTAATTCATTTTTTTTACTCCTAATAATTCGGGTTACTCGTTTTTCTGCAATGTTTCATAATTTTTTATTAATTCCAATTGCGATGAATTTCTATTTACATGTTTCGTTAATGCATGTTCTTTTTTTTCTTTCGAAAGCAACATTAATAGTTCATTGAATTTTTCAGCATTCTCCAGTTGTAATTTCTCTACTCTCGTGCTCATTTTGTAACTGTTGTGCTTTCCTTAATTCTTTCAATGCTTTTTCAAAGTATTGGTGAAGATAATGATTTTCGATAAAAGTAATTTTTCTTTCATTTTGTTTCATTTTTTTTCGAATAATTTTCTTCAAGATATTTTCGTTTAATTTATCGATTTTGAAATTTGGAATTCGTTTTTGCAAATTAATTTCGATAAAATCATTAATTTTTATCGATTTTTTTGTGTAATTTTCATTTCTTTTTTTTTAAATTTAATGATAAAAATTTTTGAATTGACGGAATGAACTTATTTCTTTTTTTTAAATTTTCTTTATGTCTTCGCCTTTCTCTCATGATTTTATTAGTATTCTACTGCTGTAGATACTTTCATTTTTTGGTGTTGCATTGAACCGAGCTCCGTTTACTGGCAAAATTAACAAACTAAACACGTGTTTGGGATAATTTGGCTATGACGATGTCATAGCCGTTTTATTTAAAATCTGGTAATTCAATTAGGAATATCACATGATGAAATAGTTAATAATTACAACTCACAATGTTGTGTCGAATACTATTTACCGCCAGTAAAGGTGGCAGGACTACACGCCAAGGACTACGCGATTCATGACCATTAACCTCTGCAGTAATTGTAATTGCAATGGTTGAATAGCGGAGTCTCCCTACCCGAGGAAAAGACAACGCCAAAAAGAATAGCACAGAATGTACCACAGCTGCACCTGCTAACTGTGGTACATTTGTAAAATTCTAACGAGCGGTCGCCCCTGCAACTGCTGTCTTATACTCTAGAGCTGCATGTGGGAAAAAGGGAGAAATGCGCCTGTCCCAAGTAGGAAAGAGAAAAAACAGTCGCCCCTGCGAACTGTGACACTCCAAGTTGAGGCACCTTGTAACTGTCTGTGTACACAAGGAGACAGTCGTACAGGTAGTGGCCTGAGGCATGGAAATTGGGTGGGATTATATCGAGTATCGTAACAAAGAAGTTATAATAATTGAACGTTAGTAATCTATGTACAAACCCAGTTATAGGTAGATATATACCCTATAGCAGCCCAAGGATGTGGTAACTACGCACAGAATGAACGGCTGCCCCTGCGAGCCGTCGTCGGCATAGAATGTGTGCCGCGTGTAAGCCTCGTTCTGCCAGTCAAGATGCTAAGTTCGCCCCTGCTAATCCAGCATCCCAACCGCCAGACCTCAGCCAGACCGACCAAGCAACCATATCCCCGCAATACGGTCACTTGATGAAACAGAAAAGCTACTCAGACAATGAAGCCGAAGGCGCAGAGGAAAACGATGAAACACGGATATATTTTTGAAAAGCATTGGTTTTCCAACGACCAAGGAGACGAATCTGTGCATCGGACAAACCATTTTCAGCCACGAAAGACGCCGCTCCAATTCGAAGCGAGTGCGATTTGCAGAATGTCGGGCTCAGGTTACAGTATTTAAAACATGCAACTAGTGCCGATGTGAAAACTTAGCGCGGCACTGCCGCACCGTTCCCAGTCATAAACACAGACCCGGGCGCATGGCCACGGTGGATAAAATAAGTAGACAAAGATTGAACAGGGCAAGCGCTTGGTTGACGATTTATGACCATAGTAAAAGGTCGTTGATTATAGTTATGTTTATAATCTGCAAAAGTTAATTTATAACCAATGACTTCACCGCCTCTCAAGAGTCGGGTGAGCTGGCTCAATTGCAGAGGACGATTACCCGGCTGTGTTGTTGATGTTATTTCTCCAATTCGCAAAAATGCGAAAAAAAGCCAAAGCGCACATAGCCTGAAATTGGCATAATGCGACGGGATACAATGTGGCACAGCGGATAGTAATCGATTTAAAATGGGTAGTGTAATTGGGAGTCGAGTATCCAAGCGAAAGCCCTTTTTGCTATAGCCTTTGAGCATTTGGATAATGTAAAAAACTTTAGTCAGATCAGGCAGCTCCATCATTTTGTGAGAATAGCCTAAAGCTGAGACGTAAGTGCTGACAGTAGAAGGTGCGTAGTGCCGTTCAAACAAGTAAGCAATGAAAAGAGCAAGCATTGACGGCGAAATCGGCAATTGCCGTGAAACACTTTGAAATGCATGAATGTGGAATTGATCGAAAAGCTTTCAAGTTTGTTTGTAGGTTGGAAGTGAGGAGGGCTGTAGGCTAGATCGAGTTAACATGGAAACAATATGTCCCAGTTCTCGGGTAACAGATGTTGCGGAATGTTCGTTGCACAAGAATTCATCGAGGCTGGTGCTTCGCGTTGGAAGGTCTGAACCCGAAAGCGAGATAGAAGATCAGCCAAACGATTATAAGTCCCAGGTATGTGCTTGGCTTTAAACAAAATGTTATATTGCAAACAGACAAGAACAAGTTTGCGAACGAAAACCATCAAGGTCTTGTCCTTGCATGACTGTTTATTGATCACATGCACTAGGGCTTCATTGTCAGTAAAAAATAGAATGCTACGGTTCGCCATCTTACGACCCCATAAGTACAAACTCAGTATGATCGGATAAAATTCCAAGATAGCAATATAACGATGCCGCCAGCGTTCTGGCCATAAACCATAGCAAAATTCAGAGCCAAAAATGGCGCCAAAACCGACGCCACCCACAGCGTCAGTAAATAATTTAATTTTGTCGGAATTATACCCTCTGTCATCAAGGAAGAATGAACGTCCATTAAAAGATGACAGAAAGGATAACCAAACATTTAAATCCTCTTTTGCTTCGCGATTAATTTTAATCAGATGATGTGCGAGCCGAACGCCGTGGGTGAGGTCGATCATCCGACGTAAAAAGGCTCTTCCAGGGCAGACAACAGTGCATGCAAAATTTAGCAAGCTGATTAATGACTGAAGCTCCTTTAAACTAACTTTTTTGCATGCCAAAAACGCAGTAATCAAATCCACACATTTTTGTAACTTATCTTGTGGCAAACGGGCCTCAAAAGTTATCGTATCATGCTCGATGCCTGCAAAACATAATGTCGTAGAAGGCCCACTCATTTTCTCTGGGGCCATAGGCAAGCCAATAAAAGCACAAAAAGCCAAAAAACGGTGTAACTGAAGATGGCAGGAGTCGTAAGATGACGAAATAAGAAGAAAATCGTCAAGTAAATGTAACATATGTTCAATATCGAGCTTGCGTTGAGCAATCCATTGAATCGCCGTACTAAAAAGTTCAAACGTTTTACAAAAACTGGCAGCTCCCATTGGAAGACAGCGGTCGTAATAATACATGCCTCGCCATCGCATTCCCAGCAAATAGTGCTCAGAAGCCCGAATAGGGATGAGTCGAAAGGCGCTTTTTATGTCTGTTTTGGCTAGAAAACATCCGGGACCCGCGAGTTTGATCAAACGAATTGCGTCGTCAACGGTGGCATAATGTACACGAGTGTGTTCAGTATCTATGCTGTCATTGACCGATGAACCGTGCGGAAAAGATAGATGATGAATTAATCGAAACTCGCCCGGAGTCTTTTAGGGACCAGAACTAAAGGTGAAACCCTAAACTGGGAGAATGGCAGGGCAGTGAAGGGGCTTGCCAGTCGGAGAGCTGCCAGCTCTGCCGCGAGCTTTTGGTCAAGAACATTAGGATTTTCTAGAGCGGAAGGCAAGTTTTTCTCTTCCCGTGTGTTTAAAAAACCAGAAAAATGTAATGAAAACCCGATAGTGAAACCTGAGACAATTTTAGAAAGCTTATCAGAAAAATAGCCTTTTAAGAACGGCTCAAGCCGCTTTAGATTGATTGGCGTTGGAAGCATTGTTTGGCTTGGCAACTCGAGCTGGTTTAAGAAAATCTCTGTTGTTGGTAGTTGGGCCACGAAAATTATATTTAACGGCAGGATGCTGGCCATTACATTTAAAACAAGCATGTTTAAATGCACATCCAGGAGTACACTTTTTGCCCTTATGAAATTTAAAACAATGGCCTCTAGGAACATGTGTGTTTGGACCCCTGTTCGCCAGAGAAACCCCAGGGCGCTGCATTGAGCCAGGGAATCTCAGCATCGGATATTGGACCTTAGCCATAACTCCCAATGAACATTGGCCCAAGGCAACGCGCCACGCTGATTGTGTCGCAGAAAACCAAAGTTTTCATCGTAAAAACGCCAGTTTTGTCCTTGATCTGCCAAGTCCTGAGCAATGTCACCGTATTTCATGAGTGCGGGGGGCTCATGAGGATACTTTTGAGTATAAACGCCAACAAATATGCGAAAAGCACTCATCCAAACAGAAATGTTACTTATTTTTTGAGATTTTTGCATAGGTTCAACTGAAAGAGATGGTGAAGAACCAGGCTCCGATGCATTGAAACTTAATTGAAATTTATTTTCGGTGACTGGATTGCTCAACAGCGACCCGAAATCGATGTAATCGTCATTCCAAATACGGTTCTTCAATTTGTAAGGAACACGAGAATCGATGGGTAGACTGATGGACTGAAAGGGAATCGCTGGTACGAGACTTGTGGAACTGGACCCAGTGGGCCCCTCACTAGCCTACGCGTAGACTCAATTTGAATATCAAATAGAGTCTACGCATCGCAATCAAATAGCTTGTTCAGTCACGT
>JAOBYK010655555.1:0-10604 GCA_025434845.1 Phenganax subtilis | reverse complement strand
GGTGAACCTTCAGTAAGTTACATATAAATACAATTAATTACTCTAAATTTAAAAGGATAGTAAACTATTTACATAACATATCAAATAATAATACTGTTCTACCAGGTTGCCGTGTGGAAGTCGGCCTAGTGTTAAGTAGGCACTATATTTAAGTTTCGTTTAAAAGATGAAAGTGATGAAGATCTCACAGATTCAGACAAGTTGTTCCACAGGAAAGCTCCACTATAACAAAAGGAGCGCATGGGGTAATCAGTTCTAGGTTGAGGAACAAACAGTTTGTTGTCGGAATGTCTTAGTGTGTTATGACTACAGGGGCGTAAATCCTGGGGGGTTTGGGGGGAATAACCCCCCCAAAGTTTAAAATCAGCAGTTTTGTCAGGCAAAACTCAGTAGAAAAAAGCAAAGTCTGCTTACGCCACCAAAAACCACCGCTTATGTTGACGCGCCCTCTCTCAAGGTAATATATAGCTCAGTGTTCACACTGCAGAACGTAGGTCTGGTAACGAAGAGATGTAACACAAATCTGCCAGTTACATGTTTCACCTGTCGATTTTCAATGGCGTTGCAAACTAGCATGATTCGCATCAACACAAATCGGCGTTTCTGCACCACGTAACACTCGCCGATTTGCTCATCGAAAGTCGGCGAAACAAATCGACCAGTGTAACACATTTGTATGAACACAATAGCAAAACTATGATTCAGACCACAACACGTTGTAATGGAAGAGATAAATATTTCAAAGTTGAGATTACTAGTAGTTTGCTGTTTACGATCGCTTCTTGAACAATAGTTTACTTTGTAATTAGCACGGCAGTTATTTGAGGGCGGTGCACCTTTAATGTAACCGGTGTCCCTATCTAGCAGTTACAAGAGTCAAGAAACTTTTATCGAATTTGTTTATTCACAAATTTCGCGGTACAATTGCTTTACATGGTAATCAAAATAATCAAGTTATTCTTCTTGTTTTTTTTCTACCTCTTTCTGTTACGTGAGTGATAAAAAACTAAACTAAAGGGGGAAGGGTGCTACTGTGCTGAACTAACTATACCCTTCCCCACAAACAATTTTGTAATGTTAGTAGCTTTGCCAATTTGTCTCTGTACTTGTTGATGTAGTCAACAATAGCAGTGGAATATTCTTGTTAAGCAGTATGTATTTTAAGCCTGGTTCTCATATACCGCCGATGCCGGCGGCCCTCTTTTTGTTTGATCATTGGAGAAGAAAATAAACAAAACAGTTCAAGCATAAGCGACCAAGGACAATTAACGTCGCCGGTCATTGGCGGCATATCAGAACCAGGCCTTAGTATGAGAAACGATTCAGCCCAGTTAGTTTCTAAGCCTGGTTCTCATACATCGCCGATGGTCGGCAACGTTCCAGCAAACTATATTCTTTATCACTGAAGCGGAAAATCATCACCGATAGACAAATAATTTTATGTACCAATGACAAAGGACAATTAATGTCGCCGATCATCGACGACTTATGAGAACCAGGCTTTATACCACGCACTTCAACGGCGATGTTCTCTGATCCATTGTCTGTGAGTAATGAGGAGGAAAATGTTTTCGAACACACAAAAGATTTGCTAATCAATTATCACCTACAACGGAAGTAATTACTCTAGTTCTTATGTATCGCCGATGATCGGCGACATTATACCAGTGAAATGTAAATATACCTAGCCTTTTGCACAGCCTTTTGCCCCCCTCCCCCAGAACGACTGCTCTTCATTGAATCTTAGCAAAGGAAACATATTCAATGTATCTTTTAGAACTGAACGATTTAAGAATAGTTTTATTGTACATAATACATTATCCATGTAAATTTTGTATATATTTTAATTATTTGTCACTTTTGTTATCTTAATTGTAATTCAGCCGTATCGGCTGCAAGATTTTAAGAAATACAGCATCTGTCTATCTATCTATCTATCTAGAGCGACGAGTCAGGGGGGAAATTGAAGCCGACTTTGTGCTCGCTTTGCAGGTAGACCCAGACCTTTTAAAAGTTTTTTTAAAAGGTAGCATTTTTTGTCCAGAAAGTTTTCAACCTAAATTTTGCATAGTTTTGTAAAATGCATTGTAACTTAAAGAGTGGTAGTTGAATGTATATTATATGTAATAAAATTTGACAAAAATGATATTGTTGTCCAAAAAAGCTGAAGCAAACACGAAAATTACAAAAATTTTATTTTCGTATGCCGTATTTTCTGCGTTTTGGAAGTTTGAGATATACTGAAATGTTTAAACCTCCTACATAATATAGTTCTGTCTTAAATGGAAACCAGGCTTGAAGCCTGGTTCTCATATGTCGCTTATGATCGGCGATGCTCTTGTCTTTGCGTTGTTCTTCATCATTGAATGAGAAAATTACTACCCATAGACAAAGGTTTTACCCTGGAGTGATCAAGAACTATGAACGTCGCCCACCATCAGCGACGTAAGAGAATCAGACTTTAGCCTGGTTGTTATATGTAGCCGATGATCGGCGACGTTCATTGTCCTTGGTCACTGATGAGTAAAGTATTTTGTTCAGCTGCAATAACTCTCTCCTTCAGTGATCAAACACAAAAATCGCTAAAGCGTCGCCGACCATCGGCCATAACTGAGAACCCCGCATAAAGCATCGCCGAGGATAAGGGGCTGAATAGCGATGAATCTACTCTGACCTCTGGATACTTTAGGGCAAGTTATAGCGTAAGCTGTGGAAAAGCAATCTGAAATACTTTTGCGTAGTCGCTGACAAAATGCACTTCGAGTCCCTCTTTTATAAAATCTGGCAATTCGTCAAAATCTTTGCGATTTCCTTCAGGTAATATGACGCATTCCACGTTGGAGCGTTTCGCCTAGAGAAAGCGGTTTAAAACATTTTGATTAAGTTCGTATGATCCCGCTTACTGGGACATCTGGGCTATACAGTGGGCCAGCATGGGAACAACTTTCTCGCGCGCACGTTTCAAAGCTAGTTTCTTCTCAGCAAAATTATTCGAAGGATCGGGACGGACAGAAGAGCTTGTTTTGTATTGCAGTCATTAGTTCGAGTAGGTGGTTCTTACGTTACGTCACCGAAGCTTTGTTGGGGGGATTTTACAAAGCTTATCCTAGTTTTCAAATGACATTTCATTCAAAAAGGCGAAAATCTCTTTTTTCTTTCGAAATCTCAGGGGAATGGTATCGCCCTACCTCAAAAAAAGAAAATTTTACATACAGTAACATGAACAACCTATATTAACCTCGCATGTTCAGTCTTCAGAGAGAAATATCGGACCGAGGTCTTTTTAGGACAAACCAAGACCGCAAGAAAGGCATAATTTAAAATGCATATTAGTAGCATCGTACACGTTTAGTCGACGAAAACAAAAATTACTAATAAAATGCGTCCTTTCAAAGCAGTTTACAAATCTTATTAACAATAAACCATAAACTTTTTATAGTAAGTGTTCGCGTCTTGGTTTAAGAAATTTGTTTGTTGTTTTTTGCAATGGACTGCTAAAACGATTCTAGGTTAATCACAGCGCGCTATGTCACCGGTAATGATGTTGGCATATAATAACCATGATTAACGCCTAAAACTTGTGAAATACAAATTCTATCGAAAAAGTTATGCAGTGACCCAGTAACCAGTATGGGAATACAAAACAAATTGCTGAAACAGAACAGGAAAAACTTCTTTATTTTTTACTGTATTCTCAACACCGGGTGTCATAAAACCCTGTAGCTTTACGACTCAAGACATCTATAAGTGATGTGCGAATATCTCAAAGAACAAAGATATTTTTGCCATTTTGCAAAAAAAGTTGAATGGACTATACCTATTATGACGTCTCATTACATTATGAATCCACTGAGACCAGAATGCTTTGCAAGCATTATCAGGCAATTACGTTAGCATACTGGCAAAGCATGTCGGTCTTCTAGTCAAATATGCTATGAAACGTAATAATGGGTAAGGTTTATTGAAAACAAGAAAACTCCTTTGGGAAATTCATTCAACATGGCGCCGATGACGTAACGTATGAACAACCTGTAAAAAAGTCGCGCGCAGCTCTGGTATGACCATCTATGGGTAAGACCGAAGTCAGTATAAGTATCTAACGAACAAACCGCAATCGTTTTTTCCTTTATTCCACCAACAGGAAGAACCTAGAAGGAGTAAGTAGAATTTATCACAACAACAACAAAAATCCTTAACTATTTCATTTGCTATTACCAATATGTTCGACTGTACTTGGGTTCAAGATTACCCTTAAAAGCAATGAAGTTTGGTGTGACGACTCACTTTTCCGGTAAGGGACACTTCCCCAGTCATGGCAATGTTTTGCCGTACGGGCGTATCCAACCCGAGAGACAATAAAGCCGTTATGATAGTACAGCCGGCCGAAGGTCCATCCTTGGGCGTAGCACCCTGAAATGGACATAAAGTATGTCATAGATGTCAAACTACACTCATTTTATATAGTCGATTTCAGCTCCCTTTTCACTGGAAAATTCAGAATTTTGTTTCGCACTTCGCAAGTTTGTAAGTTTGCTTCCAATTTCAAATGTCTATAATGAATTCAGAAACAGTTTTGTAAACAAAGCTCCGATTGGTTGCTTACAAAAAGCAGGCAAATAAATACTCAGAATACAAACCTGTTTCTGAATTTCATTATGAACATTTGAACTTGGAAACGAAAGTTGCGAATTTCCCAACAAAGATGCCGATATTGCAATGGAAAGCGAGATAAAATCCACGATAACAGTTCTTAATTACTGCAGAAAAAAGTGATATACGTTATGGTACGATTACATGTACTGATTGAGGGTAAGACTAAGGAAAGATAGGTTAGGGTAACGGTTTGATAGCTTATTATTGTATAATCCAACCCCCGAAAGCTTAGTAGCTCAACGAGTAGAGCGGCGGACTAGTATTCTCCAAGGTCCGATTTTAAATCTCGTCTGAGCAACATTTTTCAGACTGCAATTAGCAACTGCATATTGCAGGAAAAGCTATAAAAACAATCTGTGATGTTTGGCAAAACCAAATTGAAAGCATTTTCTGTCTTAAAATCTTTATACTCCACCGAGTGAACAATTTCATCTATCGGTACCTCTGGGACATGAAGATGCATAGAAGCTTGTTGGAAAAACTTATTGTCAGGGAAATATTTCGCAAGGAAACCCTAGATGAAACAAAACATAACAAAAAAATATGTTTAAATAGAAAAAAGCCGTTCGCGTTCTTTAAATTGCAATTCCTAGCATTACCCTACTCAGGATTCCCAAACTGCAGCTAATAATTGTCGTTTTGAAGCAAAAGCTAATGATATACGCTAAACATGAAACTTCAAAATAAGAATAAAGGCGGCCGTTTCTACAATGTGCGAATTATAATTATACACAAAACAAAACAAATCCTAACATTCTACTTCGAATTTTATTCCTAACCTCGAAGCTAACCTTATTACAGTAGCTACCTTGCAAAATGTGTACGAAATCTTGGCGCTTTCCCTCATGACTTCACCAAGCTGTCCAGTAAGATCTAAGGATGGTGAATTTTTATCTTGATGTTTTTCATCAATGGCTTCCGTTAATGAAGTCTCGATGAACAAGGTGGAACCACCTAGGAAAAACAGTATCTTATAACCCTTGGATATGGCACTTTTGTACAGTATTCCAAGCTACAGAACACTAGACTTTACCGTATAGTTCGTTTAATAAACGTAAGCCAGATTTCCATGCGGTCGTAAGTGTCTTTAAAAAAAGAGTCACGATATTTCTCAACAGCGAAATATTCTATCTTCTTGGCAGAAAATCCCATGGAAAAGATACATATCATCCACTAATAATTGCTTCGCTAACAATTATTGTGAAACTGTTTTGTTTTGGCTGTTTAGAAGGATCATGATTCTATATCTTTACGCAGATACCACCACGGGGAAAATAGGCTTTAGAGTTAAAGAAGATCATAACATTGAGTAGATGGGCTATGTATATAGATTTGTAAAAGACCAGAACAAAAAAGTCGCAACTAGCTGTTAAGCCTATGTCAGAAATCGAACCCGAGGCCCTGCGATATCAGTCTTAATGCTGTGGGCCCCGTTTTAAAAACCCGTGTAGCTTAAACGGTGGATAAGCAAGAACTTGAAAAACCTTCCTCATAGCTATAGATCGAAAGTATTGAACGCAATAATTAACTCTGATATTGCTGTTTGTTATCAACCGCAGCACAAATAAGTTTGTCTGAGAGTAAAAGTGTTTGTTTGGTTTCGTTTGGCCCTCAAGCCTCGGTTTTTATGTTGTCCATTCTTAATACCAAAAACAATATTCAGGCACGTCAATATTTCTATCACTTCTATCTGGTCCTATCCACACATACCCATTGCAGTCCAGGCCAATCCCATCACAACCCCAGGCGGTGTGACGTCATATATACGTTCAGTGTTAAACACGGGGTTACCGACGTAGCCATGCAAGTCAGCCGTGTCGACAAGGATATCAGACAAATTGTCATGGACAATCTTGAACGCACCCTTGCGATAGATCTTGAGATGAAAGAAGATTACGGAGACTATAAGATTTGAGTAAATGTTGAACTAGCTAGCTAATGCAAACTAATGTTATGTTTTTATAGGGCGTACTTGGCTCAGTTAGTGTATTGAAAGTTCCTTCGAGTGATAGACACACCACTACAAGAAAACTACTAATTCAACACCATGTTGTCGCGTGACATACTGAGTTACATTGCATTTGCAACCGAGAACGCTTCATAAGACTATTCATTCTTCTTAAATTACTCAGATCACATATGATAAATGTTATTGTAAGCTATTTCAACAAACAAATTACATATAATAGAAGACGTCAGAATGTGAGTAGGCGAGTAGTCAATTCTTGTTCTCAGCAAGTTTTGACGCCATCCGTTCGTCGATTACTGAACAGACGACGGCTAAATGTAATCCGCTTGTTTTATAGAATAAACAGCAATAAAATGCACAAAAAGTTTTGTTTAAAAATAATTCCGAGGAAATTTATGCAAAAACGAAACTACAGGCTGACGTCACCCGATAGTCTGTTCAGTTATAGCTAGATCACGGCTCCTAACCAACCCAAACGCGTAAATTACTTTGAAAACTATATCATATAACGCATTTTCTCTCTGTACCTTCTCAATATGTTTCTGTAAATTTCTCACTCCACTTTCACGGCAATATGATTTTATTAAGGTGGACAAGGCATCCTCACTGATCTCTATATTATGTTCTTTGATTCCAGTTGTTTCACGAGCCATAGGAATGAGGTATTTCTAAATTCATACATTTCTAGGGATGTTACAACACAGCGTATACAAAGTTATAGATATATCTTTAGATATTGTAGAATACGATGTTGAATGCTAGAACAATATTTTCATTTAGCCTTTTTCCAAATCGAGCAAGGGTACCAGGTCTAGTCGTAGACCGCAATGCAATCTATGGATTGTTGGGAGAGAAACTTTATGGAAAATTGCTTGGGCAAGCTTGAATTGAAGAACTACGTGAGCGACAAGGAATTTCAATAGCTGCATATAAATATTTTTTGTTTTTATTTTAAAAATCTACTCTTGTTCTTCCATATAATCCACAAATGCGTTGCGGTTCGGGACTAGACTCAGTACCCCGCTCGATCGGCAAAAGACTAATCGTTGCTCCCTAACGAGTAACTCGACTGGGATTGTTAATTCTTGCTCTCTTCTTCACGTTTCTTTATTTTTTAGTTCGTTTTTTCATTTATAGTCTGTTTGCTTGTTGTTTACAAATGGGTTATCTGTTTGTTTATTGTTTATTTATTATCCGTCTATTTGTCCGTTTGTGTATAGTTTATTTATCGTCTGTCTGTTTGTCTGTTAGAGTGCATACAATATCAGTGATGGATATACTGAGGAACGTGTTGATGGATCCACTGGATTAAAAAATTCACGAGGAATAAAATCGTCAGTGTTAGAAAAACTGAGATATGGGAAACAAATTTATTAGTGAGATGAACTGGCAATAAGATTTGTTCACCTGAGCGATGGCTTTTTTTTCATCCTCAACGTACCCAGACACTGGAATTATTTCCATCCTGTCCCGCAGAGGACCAGGAATAGTGTCAACGACGTTTGCCGTACAAATAAACAACACCTACATAACAGAAAGAAGTGATCAAATACACCAAAACAGATTCTACTGTTGCTCGCTCCAGTCTTTTTGCTCCCAGTCAGATCACCTGAAACGCTATTCTGGCTCTAGCACTAACATAGTTTACCTTAGATAAATCCACAGGTACATCAAGATAATGATCCAAGAATCCGGAATTCTGTTCTGGGTCTAAGAGCTCCAGCAACGCCGAAGCTGGATCCCCCTGTACACCTCGACCTATCTTGTCAATCTGAACATGTAGAAAACAGACTGTGATACCATATATAGTCATTTGGAAGCTTGTACACGCAATAACTTCGCGTACAGTATTATCTTCGTTACGTCATCTTGATGACGACGTCGTATATGTGGACGCCGTCAATAGTCCATTTTCAACGGCGCCCAAGTCCTGAGAACGTCGTCAAGTTGTTAAAAGCCCGTGCTCGATAGCTTTTGATGATGTACATCCGGATAACAAAGGTGACAACGTTCGTGAAGTCGTGAGTGTGTAAGCTAGCCCTATAGAAAGTCGAACGACGTCGGTGAAGCAACTTTAGTCGCACATCGTCGGTAAAAGATTGTGAATGGAAGTCGTAAATCTTCCGTCAAAGATCGTTAGTGAAAGATGTAGATCGTCGGTAAAAGATCGTTTACAAAATTCGTAAATCGTCGATACAAGATCATAAGTGAAAATCGTAGATGGTTGGTGAAAGGTCGTAAGCAAAGGGCGGGGTTACTCTGCGCAGACATGAAAAGGCGAAGTTGTTGCCCTGACCCGGGATCTATATGTTACAAATCATGTTACAAATCACGAACGAATTATTCAAACCTCGTCAATAAGAACAAGAGGATTTTCAGTCTTCACTTTCTTCAAACACTGAATCACTTTTCCTGGCATAGCACCGATGTACGTTCGTCTAAAATACAAGAAAATGTTTCGTGGAATTTGATCGAACAACTTCAATACAAACCGATTTAGTTGGGCCATACAATTCACCGGTTGATGCCTGCAAATATTTTGAAGTACTACGTGTAACACATTTTGCACATTGCATCGTGTGACAGCATTTAATCAATATAGTACTACAAGCATTGATGTAATTCATGCACCTACCTATGTCCTTTGATTTCTGCGACGTCTGTCATACCACCAACACTAAATCTATAATACTACAAGAACACAAAGTTGCACATCTCCATCTTGTACAATAAAAGTAAAGTCAAAGTACTACCATAGCTTACCATGGCAACGGGTCATGCAGTGCTAATGAACCCGTTTTTGGGTAGATGAAAGACAATAGATTTCGAAAGATCTATTGACACACACAGGGTGTCAGCAACAGTCAAAAAATTTTTTCACAAATTCGCTTACCTATAGCAATTTTACAATTCGGCATAGGCAAATATAACATAAATAACATATAGTATTCAATATGGCAATTTTATTTGAAGAGGAATAGTTTAAGTTTTGTTTAAATATGCTGCTGGACTAACACAGGAAATAACTAAAGAATTGATTTGAGGCCGGTAAGATGGGTTCTGTTTTGCGCAAAAAGAACCAAATTTCACAATATTACTACAACGCCGAATTTTTTTTCTTTCTGGCTAACACCCTGACACTGCCATGAAAATTCACATGAGTAATTGCCATGCCTTACTATACGCTACTACTTGTTAGTTGAACACTACCATATTCATCTCTTTCCATAAAAAAAAACAAAGCCTAGTCGAACCAAAGCATTTCTACTGGATTAAGGCTATGTGCACACGGTAACGTTTTTGAGCGTTTTCATTTGTGTTTTCAAGCGAAAACGGATGCAAACACTGATAATTTAGGGCAGAGGCTGCAGCTATTTTAATATATTGAAGATATTTTCCCTTGGAAAGTGTTAACTAAGCGTTAAAACGATAAACGAGACACAAACGTTCTCGGAAACGCTTAAAAACGGTGCCCGTGTGCACGTAGCCTAAATACCTCGCGTTGCAACGCCCTGGCGATCGACTTCGCCACACTGGTTTTCCCGACACCTAAACAAAGATACTTCAATATATCCGTGATTGGGATCATGCAGGGCTGGGTATAGGGTATTCTGGGCTACTTCAAGACTGAAGTATTACCTGGAGGTCCAGTGAAACACAAGATTTTTCCTTGAACAGAACCATTCAATTGACTTACAGCAATAAATTCCTAGAAAACGCATTGATAACTACAATAACATTACATTCCAAATTGAAGATTGTCTAGGATTCGTTTCATAAGAAAATAACTTTACCAATCAACGTTTACTTAGTATAGCGTTTTTTAGGTACTGTGATGGTACCAGTGTTTTAGTTACCAAAAATTACTTCTATTGCCATGCAAATTTAGTAGCCAAGAGTCTGACCAGCTAAGCTTGCAACATGCATTGAAGGTTAAGCACAACTCCTCTGATATATTAAACAATTATTGGATGAGGTTTTT
>JAOBYK010655444.1:0-10605 GCA_025434845.1 Phenganax subtilis | reverse complement strand
AATTGCAGATTCACTTGACCTTCTTCCAAGACTCGTGATTAGCAGCCAACACACTGACAGACAATATCTTAACGCTTGTTATATGTACGTTATCAATTGAATATGTCATTGTAGTGGTGCAGATGCGCGCATTGCGCATGCGTAGATTAAAAAATGGAAAAATTGGGTTTTAAGGGTTGTAAAAAATTTTTTAAGATATTTTTTAACCCAAAACGTCTTTTGGTATCCCGTAAAGGTTTTAGATATATTTTAATGGGTGAAAAAAAAAGTTTTTTGATTGAAAAGATGTCCAAGTGTATGATCTAACGCAGTCGGCGTTAGATTATAGGTGAGATATGCACAAATTCAAGACTGCGGTTTTATGCCGGTGGTCTGCAGTGTGAGCTGCGCGTCACTGACGTAATAAGAGTTTATAACTAGGAGTTACTGTTGCAAGGAAACTGCTGTCGATCTGTCCAGCAACAATTATTGTACATCCGCAGAATGCAGCTGGTAGAATGCCCAGCATAAGTATTTACAATTTACGTGTAGATTTACTATGTTGAATAACCGAGCTTCTTAAACCTAATCGTTATTGTTTACTCGATTTCCTAGCTTTCAATTCCGAATAAAATAAAAGGTTTGTAAGCATTTGCGAATTTTGCGCTTCATGAAAGCCTGTGCGTTTCACGGTAATTGAGAGCATGTGCTTTTGACGGCGTTTGTGTGCCTGAGTTTATAAACTGATGAGTTAGCACGCGCGCTAGCTTGGAAAAACGTTTCATTACAAAGTATACACATAACGCATTAATGTTATTATTATATGGCTTTTCAAAATTCTCTCTTCTGATTAGTTTATAAGCGGTCCGTAAAAACCCATATCCGGACCGTGGTCCGTATTTTCCGTATCTGGACCGGTGTCCCGGACGTCGTTTATTTGACGGGAATTCGTTTACTTCGCAAAATATTTCTCTTTTTTAATATGTTATTAAAATAATGTTATTAAAATTACCCAATAAAAATTTCAAAGAACCAAGTTGTTTTTAATTGAGCATGCACAGCTACCGTATATTGTTATACCCAGTGAAACTGACGGTAGTCGAGTTTAATTCGGGCAAAATCAATATGCTCACAGACTCAGTTGAGGCATATAATAAACGATTTATTAACCTCGTTTACTCGGTCTGTACGGAAAAATATCAAACCTCAATCTTTTAGTACAGACCTCGCCCTACGGGCTCGGTCCGTACAAAAGACTTACCTTCGGTCTGATATTTTTCCGTACAGACCTCGCGCTCGGTTAATAATCTCTTATTATTCAATATAGAATATAAACAGAACAATGGAAATGGAAGTATGTTGATGGAAATATTTGTGTAATGGTTTTTAACATGTTGCTGTGATTTTGCTATTGTGATTTTGCTGTGATTTTGCTGTGATGTTGCTATTAAATCATTCTGTGGTGTTAAAATGGACAAAAGTGAAATCCTTTGGTTGCTTGTAAACTGATACGATATAAATTTTTCAAACCACAGGAATGCCACACGGCAAACAGCATGCCACCAGCAGTATTAAGAGCTTTTATGAACAGTCCTCGTGTAATAAGACATTATTAAATGTTACCTTCGACCACGAGGATAACGGAAGATTTCGGGCAGTAAGAAGCGCCGTTAGAGTCATAAAAGCACGTCGGCATTGCTTTTTCGACTTGAAGAAACATGCGAGCGCAATACAAAATTATGCAATGAACGTGAAAAGTTGACCGCACACCCTCATTCCGTAAAAAAAAACCCCGGAAAATCTTAACAGACAGACAGAAACAAATCGAGATTTCGACAGTATATGAGTCGCGCGGAAGAATGGGCTGGGTGGACTCTGGAGACACATGTCAAGAATAGTGTGCTACCGCGCTGATGCGCGGCAGCAATAAACCAAGTAGTGATCCACCGATATGGAAATTCACCGATATTCCGATAACCGATACTACAAGGCCGATATTTTGCCGATATGGATACCGATGATCTACTCCATTTCACCAAACTCAAAGATGACATCATAAAAATATACCACTAGTAAACCTGATCATTAATACTCATTAAAGTTAATACTGTTTTAAAATAACACTCAAATTCCAGTTCTCAGATCTACTAGTTTGCCAAAAGGCTACAGCACAGTTTAAGATATTCCCAAATTATTTCCAATAAACAATCACATTTCAGCCTTTTGAGGGGCCAGTTAAGTATCGGTAATATCAACAACAAAAATACCGATACCGATATTTTCATTTTAGTGCCGATACGCCGATACCGATACGCCGATATGGATATCGGTGTGCATCACTAAAACCAAGCACGATGCATCCGTTTCAACTGGCTTTTAGATTGAAAACACAATCATGTAAAACTGTTAACTACATAAAATCTTCCTACAAAAGCCATAGCATTCAGGCGCGTAACGTGACGAAGTTACCGAAGTACGCCATCGAATTAGGCTTCAGGGGGTGAAATATTGAGTTCGTTGTCTTTTAGCTGGAGAATATTGATAAATGAATTCGTTGAAAAAAAGGCAATACACTCTTTCAAATGCCTCAGTGTTCATCGAACATCAATTAAAAAGATCAGGTGCAAAAAATTCTTGCAATTATTGGTAAAATCATTGTCTTACGGTCATCAATTTAGTTGTTTTTTAGTAATAAGGTTAGGCGTTCCTATCAAAATCAAAGTACATTTGTATTCACACGCGCAACACGACGAAGCACACAAATATTGCATGTGTATGGCTGAAACTGAAGTATCTAGGAATCTTGCAAATTAATGCTTATTAAACTTCACTGGGCGGCTAAAGCGTACATATATATCATGTATATATTAATAAGAATATTCAAATGAATAAAAGTATGCATAGGTCGTAGTTATTTTACTGAATCCCATGTGTACGGAGGACAAACTTGCCGAAGAAATTGCTCGTCGGTGAACCAAGGCATGAAGCCTGGTTTTCATTTACCGTAATCCATTGCAATGCATCGGCGACGTTTTTGTCAATGACACCATTGATGCGTCCTCGTTTCTCGGAACATATTTTCTGCTTTTAGATCGAAGAACATCACTGATATACCGCCATGAAGTACCAGGATATTATTATACGAATGTTTAGTCACATAATCACGATATTGAACATGTTATATGAAGATATTATTATTGCCCATGACTCTACATCGTTGCTCAAGGGCAGAAATTATATCACTTACTAACGAAGATGACTTTTAAACTTACATGTGCTCCAGTTAGTTGACGTTTTAATAATCATCTTGAAATAGATCTTCATTTTTTATCGGGATCAGATCAAAATGTTTTTTATCTAATGTCTCTCTCATCGTGAAGTTTGCAATCTCATTGGCACTTGGTGTTTTTAAGAAAATTTGTCGCGGTAAGTTAGGGGTTGTTGAAGAATCAAATGTCAACCTTGATCTTACTTCTGTCTCATTATGTAGAACCTTAGTAGCCAGCACAGGTGCAGGTGTTTTATCCAGGGATGGTTCAAGAAATTGTTCCACAGAAGATGCTTCACTTTCAAAACGAGCCTTCTCAAAATTACTACCCACTGATCTACAAACTGGAGTTCTTTCTGCAAAATTTGCATTCTTTTTATTCAGGACCGACGCTGGCGTTGTTTGATCTGGAAATAGTTGGTTCGAATCCAGCGCCCATGTTTCGCTTCGTGGATATCTTTTAGAAGAAATTCCCGTTGAACTGACTGGTGTTGTACTTCCCTCGCGTAGCGCATTGAACTCTAGAGGGGGTGCAATTCTGTCTAGAGGTGTTTTACCTTCACTAGACTGGTTCCATTCTAGCGGTGGTGGGATTTTGTCCAATGGGGTTTGACCAAGTTCATCAAAATATTTTCCCATTGATGACATCACAGGTGTTGCAAAACCCTTCGAAAATGTCACACGTGGCCGAGTGACGTCATTTACTTCACTAACGTTGAGTATCGTCGACGGTGATTGCTGGCGTAGTTGTGTGGGATCATAGCTGTCCCGACAGCTAACCACAGTAAAAGGTGAGCGCAGGCGCACACTTTTGACGCTACTGATACTGTTACTGCTGACTACAGTTGGCGGTGATTGCTGGCGAATTCTTTGCATGTCCTTGATATGATAATCGCTGGGAATGGCCGATGGTGATATCGGGCGTGGACTGGATCGTGTACCGAAATTTTCAGAAAGTGAAGGAGGATTTAGTGGCGATGTTGTCAGATCAAGTGAGTTTTCGTTTTCGTCTCTAAGGGATGATTGCGCTTTCTTTAATCTTTTATAGCGCGAGATGATGTCAGCAGATACACGAGCATTTGCAGAACTTCCACCAGTATTGTGAACTGCAGTGTTGTTAGAAGTGACTGCCAAGCTAGGTTTCAACTCAGAACTCACACTAAGCGTACTTGTCTGATTTGAAGACATCAACTTGTCTTGTTCTCCAATCATAGCATGAGAACTTTGCTGTAAAAATGACGACGCAATGGCTCCTCTTGAAGCAGGTGTTAACTCAGGGTGCACACTTGAATTGTGTCCAGTTGTCTGGTTTGATGACATGGCTTGAGGATTGCCCTGTAATGACGATACAGCGTCTTCTCCAGAAGCAGACTTCAGTTGCGAAGCGTCACTCTGAGATCCAATCTTCATAGTCGTTGTTTCATCATCACTCACGTCTGTCACAGAAAGTTGTAAGAAAAAGTTCTTAGAACGAAAGAACCTGCAGAATTGTGTAATACCAAAGTGCAGAGAAATTAAATACAAGGTATATACATAGCTACTTATATAAACAATGCAAGAGAAGTAGCCGTGTCATTGGGCTGGTGATACACACTCGAACCAAAGATGAGTGCTCGTATATTCGATACGGATTAGAGGGGTGAAAATGTCTTATAAAATTTGAATATCTACATCGCTCACATTTCAAAAAAATGAAAATAAATTTTGAGATGAAAAATGCATTTATCGCAAGATACATCAACTGATCACTGGTTGAGATAAGTGATTACGATGCATTATTTTTTAATTGTCTACACGATTTTTTAATGAGTTTCATGAACAACTAACTACCTTTACACAGAGAAATTTTGACATACAGTTCAGAAATTATTAGAGGAAACAAATAAAACTTAAAATAAGTAACTTGTTCACGTACAAAACTACTGCAAATATACAGAAAAGTGCATGGCAGTGAGAATTATTCATGTTTAAGGTTAAAAAAGTTTCATACCTGAAGAAATAAAATCGTTTCTAAACGGTGTTCTAGGAATGAGATCTTTCGAGACAAATGGTTCTTCGCCTACAACAAAGATATTTAAATGCCGTGCAGGCAGGAGATATATTTACTTGAAGTAGCTGGATCTATCATTTGAATTATTTATAAATTCATTTTGTTATAAATTGTTATGAATGAACTTACTCATGTTACTAAGAGGATCAGCAATGGCAAAATCCTAAATGTTGAAAAACAGAATCAAAGCTTAATAACTAATATTAACCCAGAAAACTCGATGAAGCCGGTTTTTCAAAGGTGGTTGGCTCTATCTTGGGGTAACGAAAGTTTTGAAGCAAGTTTGAAATTATTTTTGTAAAATTCTCGTTTGAATCAACAAAAGTGTTTATTTGCAAAGTTTTTTGAAAAATAGACCTACAGGAATTTGGTACTACAATCTTGGGACACAGATTTTAGGTTATTCAAGCAAGTTTTGCGAAGTCAATATAAAACATTAAACGAAACTTGAAGTCCCCCTTAAAACAATCTTACATTTACCAATGCTTCAATCTCAGCATTGAACATAGGGAAACAGGATTCAAAATCTTGTCCGCGATTTTAGAGGAAAAACAGCAAATGTTTGCATGAAATTAAGCCGTGCGTGTTGATGATACGTTTCGACTGGTTTTGTCTGAGCCCCTGGAGAAAATAGTTCAGTGTCTACCTCAAGGGGGAGTCCACTAGCTAGATGGAAGTTTATTTCAAAGAATTAATTATTCACACTGGGACTTCACTAAGAGTCTGTTTAACACAGATGTTGACTATAACTCTGCCTATTGTAAAACCTTCAGCTTAACGCTCAGCCTCATTTTATGCATGCAGTTGTGGTATAAGCCAAGGTACATTCAAGCTAATCAGGGGCCGGTTGTTCGTACGCCGTTTAGCTTAAATGGTGGATAAGTTCAAAATAGAAATCATATTTTATGTATTCTACTAACAACGAAATTGAGAGTTTATTAAAAGCTTTAGCAGAAGTGTGGGAGTGCTTTTGCATTCCGACTTTTCCACCGTTTAGTTTAAACGGGGGATAAGACAGATTTCAAAAACACTCCCAAGTATTCAGTCAAAAAACTTTCAATTTCGTTGTTCAAGGAACGCATAAATATGATTTTTATTTGGAACTTATCCACCGTTTAAGCTAAACGCGCTTTGAACAACAGGCTCCTGGTGGGTAAAAATTTCAATAGGACTTTTCGTATGCCATCGTTTCCTTCATGAAAAAACTGGAACAAACCTTCACGGCAGATATGGACTTTGATCATAGAGTACATTGTTACCATACACTATAGCAATTAATCTCACCTTGTCAGACGTATCATCACTTAAACTAGGTGAAGATCTCGCGTGAAGGGATTCATCATCAGAACATACTGCTGCAGCAATCTAATTATAACAGTGATGATCATGTTTTACACCCAGAACACTCAAAGTCTACAAAAAAAGTTTTTGTGGCTACCGCGTAGCGTGGGCCATGCATAGTTAGCATCGTGCTTGCTTGGGTATGTGTTTGCGTGAGCAGACAGAACTTCTCTGCGTCATCAGAGCACTGATTTTATAGCATATCTGGAGTTTTGGCTGTATTATTTTCATGCGAAGTCACCCCCAAGGACCAAGGAGCAAAGTAAATTTTTCATAACAAAATACTGTGACAAACGTCTACACGAACGTAACTTCAACAATTTTGAATATTTTTTATGGCTTATTAAACCGACCATTCGCTATGCATTCAAGAAATTGATTTACAGCCTTTGAAGCGCAAATTATTATACGCATTCTCCTTGCATGGACTGTTTCGTCTGTGTTTGGTTGTCTATTTTGGCCGTATTTCAAGACCAAGTCCTGATGTCAATGATAATATGCTTATTTCTGTCGATTTGTCTCGCGTCTTCTATGCAGTCTAGCTATAAGACAAAACTATATTTTCCAGAAGTTGCTTTTGACGAATTCAATCAGTTACACTTGTCTGACGAACGGTGATGTATGCTAGATGTAACAGTGCTAAGAACATGAAAGCCCAACAGTTTCCATGCACAAGCATTTTAACTATGGGTGGTTCTGACGTTGTTGCTTTGAAGCTTGACATAAACTTCGCTGCCTGATGCACGCAGGCTTCGGCAGCCCAATTTTTGAATGACGGATGTTTTAGCACACGTGGAAAGAGAGCTAAAACAAACCTTTGGCCAAGTCTCTAAATCATGTGTTTACAGACTACATCTTCACCAAGTTTGCATAAAAATAAAAAAAATATAGAACAAAGACTTTTGTCAAGTCTCCAAACCACATCTTTTATGACTCTTTATGTATGCAACGTTGGCATGCGTTATAAGATGAACAAAAATATAGAAAACTTTGATCAAGTTCTTGAAGCATACCTATATACCGTAAAAGAATAAGAAAACAAAACTCGTGAGCAATGTCTTACTTTTTCAGCCAAAATATTGAGCGCTGATGATTGAGGTCTCTTCAGAACAGATCTTCGTTCTACAGGAGTTTTGAAACGAGCGCCTTTGTGCCCAGGTACCTACAAAAACATTGCACAGAAATGTTCTGTTCATCCCAAATCAGCGGACACCTCAATATTGAAAGCATTGTCATTGATTTCAAGTTTCTTAAGGGACGCCAGATTAAAACGAAGTTAAATTTAATCAGCTACTTTAGTTTGCATATCTATAGAGGGTCGTTAAAATTTGTAAATTCATTATCTCCGAACTAAAGTATGAGCTGCTACTGGATGTTTGTTGATCCATGCGATATTTAGGTAGTTCTGAAAAGATCCTCTCATCCTTTGTCTCAGGAAAAATAAACAAAAACCAGAAATAAGCAGTATTCATTTCGGTAGACCACTCCACAGATTATAGACTAACAGATGTCCGACTGCCCCAAAATCCCGTAAGTCAATTTTCATGGCGGCCATTATCCTGGCAAGTGCCGTACAGAAACACATTCAGCCCCCCCCCCCCCAACGAATGGTTTTCAAGATGGCATCCGGGGGATGATGGTCTCTGTTTTGGGCACTTCCTAAGTTAATGCCGAACACTTAATCAGTGGCTTGAAGCGTAAGTCGGACATCTGTTCGTCTCTCATCTGTGACCATTCTCTAGGTGCAACGTCATCTAATTAAAGTTGGATAATCAAAAATCTAATCATTTTCCATGATTTAAACTGAGCTAGGAACAATGATATGTGTCATCCACGGAACCCTTTGGTCCTTAGGTATTTCGGTTTTTTATACGGTACCTATAAGCACCCATGTATCAGTTCAGCCTTTTCAAAACTTCCTAAAAACTACATATGGACCTTAAAGTTTTTGTATGCTATATTGAAGTTTATCACCACGACAAAATCGCTAACACTTCAACATAAATACTGGCCTGAGTACATCGAAATTCAAACTTTTAGCCCAAGTTACAATGCTTGTAAATTGCATCGCCGAGAAAAACAGTAAATAGCCGAAACTTACAGCAGATGCGTCTTCACGAAAGACAATTCTCTCCGAGTCGTTTGGAGTGACATTTCTTGCATTCAGTTGTTCCATATTAACCCCAACTACCCTCTTCGGTTTCTTGGAACTTGTTAAAGATCTTCGCCTGAGTGCAGCCGCTGCTCTCTTGCTGGTTCCGTCTGGAGTACGACTACGGCGACGATTCATTGGTTTGGGAATCTTAGATACGAAAGGTTTCGGAGTTTCACTTCCGTCGATAGTTCTAAAACACAAATCGAGCTATACACACACTGTATAGTTCTTTAAAGATAGAAACTTAATCGTGTATAAACTGGATAGTTCTAGTGAGACTGAACTATACTGTATGTACAAGGGATATTAAACTAAAGTAACAGATAAAGGTAGCTTGCTACATCAGTAGGTCATGCAGTCTTATTACAGGGGGAAACCTAAACTTAGGAGAATACATTTATACTTGACAGCTCAATTAGTTCTAAACTTTTTCCCCCAAAACCCAGGAAGAGTCATCTCTTATCAATCTAGTCTTGCTATAGAAGGAAACATATACAAAATATGTTTATCCTATTTAGGTCAATCAAGTTGGAGCTGTTTTTCCTAGAAACCTTGCAAGAATCTGTTCTTCTTGATCCACGGTTGTTGAGGGGGGAAATTAGAGAACCTACGACTATAATCTAACGATAATTATACTGGATTGTTTCATTAGGAGACCAGAATACTCGAGTTCTTTATTTCAGGTCAAGTAGAGTAATAGAAATGCACCTTGCACCGAGGATTTCAGACGAAATGTCTTCTTTACCTAAATGACAATCATGGGTTATTGACATAAACCATTTCGTTCAATTTACGTGAAACGTTACTTTAGTGTTTGGGCGGTGTTGTGATATAGCAGGATAGACTCATGCAAAAAAATGTTGTGATTTTGGAACTTTCATGTCTCATTAGGATTTCCCCTCAACTGTTCGTAACTCATTTTATTAAAGAAACTTCATATTAAAATAAGTCATTTTATTGAGCGTTAGAGAATTTCAACACATGAAAGTTCGGGGTATCAATTTTATTAGGAAGCTTCGCGTTCAAAAGCTAAGGACAAACGGCAGAGCCGTTTTTTCTTGGCAGACTGTTTTCGCCTCTCTTCTTTTTGGATTTTCCATTTTATGCCAAAGAGTTTTATTTTAACATCCTGTGCTAACACAACTAATTATCTTTGCCTTGCTGCCTTTATATTGGCAATTTTCTTTTCGCCTGGCGTCCAAACGTTTGCCGTTGAACGCCAAGCTCTCTATTTTAGCATTCTGCATCCATGTTTGTAAGTAAGGCACGATATGTTTTGTTGTATACAAACCGGACTCTTTCATCACAATCAGCTCTCGAATGCTGCTTGTTAAATTTTCAATCGCATCCGGTGTGGCTAAACAACAAAATAGACTTAGTGAGATTAACTCGGAGAAACTCAAAATATAGTTTTAATTCACTGAAGCACATATCATAGCCTGGGGATTAGGCACATGATGTAAGGTTGCTTAAAGTAATGGGTTGTTGACACGTACGTGCACGCACGTAAAAATTTAAAGGTTGAAAAACTACAAAACTTCGAAGGATATTAACTTTTACTAGCGTGTACACGTGTGAGAAAAACGTGTAAATGAAAAGCAGCCTTTACGAGGTCGAAAAGCTAGAATCGGATTTCGAAATATTTTAGTTGAGCCGACCAGCTAGTTAAGCCCGTTCTCCACTACGCGAATTTTTTCGAGCGAACAATAAATGCAGCAAAATAATTTGCTAGCACATTCGCTAGCAAAATAATTTGCCGCGAAAAAGTTGAAAACAAGCCAATCACGTTGCCAGATTTCCTCTTCGCGCGAA
>JAOBYK010655332.1:5568-17268 GCA_025434845.1 Phenganax subtilis | reverse complement strand
ACAACTATGGCTTGCAGAATAGAACTCTGACAAATTCAGGCTTTCAGTACGAAAATAAAAGCATAATAGTTATACACTAACTTATAACTTAGCTAAAAGAAATCAAATATTGTGTTTAATGTTACAGCATTTGCATACTAACCTTTTACGAACCTCCTTATAGTGTAAATATTGTCATTAGATGGTTGAAGGAATGTTACCAAGTCAGCTGAAATAAAATGAAATTTCAGTATTCTGCCCATTGTATTAACTTTTGATAATCTATAAAAACTTATAATGATGTCAAGTACTGATCACCCTGACCCAACTACACTAAAACCAAACCTAATCAATACAGTGCCAGCGTTTTGTGGTTAAAAAGTATGTATGTAGCTAATGACACAAAAAATTCTTTTAAAAATGTTAATAATTTGCTTGAAGCTTAATAGAGACACTTGTTCGCAAAAGTTTAATCTGTAGTAAAATTGAATGTTTGTAATGTCATTGAATTATCATTTCATGATAAAAACTTGTAGCGGAAAGCGTTTGCGTATTGTCTATCTGGTGTGAGAATTTGAAGGAAAACAACACGTTTAATGTTGGCTTTTAATATTCATGCCCTAAAATGACACAAAAACAATATACGCTGAATTGATTATGTCCTCAGTGCCTACTGGGCTGGATACCTGAACTTAATGTGTTACAACGATCGTGCTTGCACTCATGGCCAGCATGTAACGCAGAAAAATCTAGTTTATAACTTTGCGTACTTCAAATATCAAAAAAAGTAAAGAACAAACACCCGTTTGACAAACTAACCATCAAGTGCTGTCCTGTGAGCATCTGAAAATAAAATAAAACAACTTGTCAGTCAATAAAGTGAATAAAATCGACGCGCTTTTAGATATACAATGTTTTAATATACTTACTGATAATGAATCGTGAATACTGTATGTATATGAAACATACTGTAGGTCTAAGGTCGAACGTCGACCTTTTCTTCATCAAATTTCACTAAGTAGTGATATCAAAGAGTGAAAGACAGTCATTTGCATAACTCATTAAGTTTGACACTTGCATGCAGAAAGGTCGACGTTCACTTATAAAACAATAAAAACGGACTACAAGTATAGCGATAAAATTATGAAGAAATTAACAACGTAAAAATACAGAACCCTAGTGGTGAATGAGCTGCTCGAATGATAAATTTATACAGCTCAAACATAATTTTATAAACGAGTTATGCAATCTACATAAAGCTTTCCATCAGGGGAATATCTCGATATACACTAAATCTTCAGGATAAATCTATTGTGAAAATAATGGCAAAATCCTTTCATGGTGTATACTAGACGTATATGATAGTTTATCCCTTTAATTAACCAATTACCCTCTTGTAGCTATATGTAAATTTATCACAAATGTCGGTTAACCGTATTAATTGTTAGAATTTCAGGTATACCTGTAATGGTGTTTTTGTGAACAAAAAATTTATTATTCACATAAAGTATTGATTCTCAGTGAAAATAGTAATTTTAAATATATGTTAAGTTTGTGTAATAAGTTATCAGCTCATACAACTAAGCCGGATTCGAAATAAATTTATTTAACGTCTATATATTCGAGAAAACTCACTGGGATTGAATACATGAAGCAATCCAGGTAAACGGATCATTAAATTAATTTCTATCAAAAGTCTTGTTAGTAAAGTCTTGTATTGAATTCAACATCGATAAAGTACAAACTAACTTAGTTTAAATTACAAAACGTTTTCGAAATGTAAACTTAGTCTAAGTTACGTAAATTCATTGCACATTATGTATTGTGCTAAATATACATAATTATATATATATATATATATATTCTTACCTGAGATGCAAGTTAACGCAAAGATACACAGCGCTATAACGGAGACGCTATTCATGCTGACGACAGGCAGTGTGTAACTTAGTGCTGCTTTCGGGTGAACTGTCTTTTATATAGCACTTTGAATACCTATGAGTAGGCTTGGTTCATTCTCATTGGTTAATACTAACGAAGTCTTTATGAGTAGAAAAAATAGTTGTGTTGCTAAATCGGTTTTCATGGTATCGTCAAGTGCTTCACAGGAAATTGCGATATCGAGAAGAAATTATTCAAAGACGCAGAAAATTCAATCAAATGTTAGCAAAATATCCCCACGAAGCAAGAAATAAGTATATGCAATAGTCATTTCTACTAAAAACTTTTCCATTTTCTTTTAACATCTCGCAAAAAATCTTGCAAAAATCGACTGTTTTCTTTAACAGTTTACAAACTACATGAGAACAAATCTAGAACGTTGTTGCTAGTCATTCAAAGATTATAATTAGTTCCACAAAGAAACTGTTTCGAAACATTTTCTTCGAGAGGGGTCAAGAGCCACTAGAGAACGCACTTGAGTGGGAAGTACCCCTTGACCTTAAAACGCCAATGAAAGGAATCGCCTTCTCGACCAGTGCCAGGCAACCTCTTAGATGATAATAACATCTATTGGAATGCTAATCTAGAACTAAGGCCCATATTTAATAACATTATGAATTTCGTGATTTTTTTAATGTCTGATTAATTATATGAGCTTTGATAAAATCGAG
Organism: Phenganax subtilis; assembly: GCA_025434845.1. Taxonomy (NCBI): domain Eukaryota; kingdom Metazoa; phylum Cnidaria; class Anthozoa; order Malacalcyonacea; family Clavulariidae; genus Phenganax; species Phenganax subtilis. The sequence goes on along the minus strand of JAOBYK010655332.1, from coordinate 14,677 downwards.
AGCAAGTCATTGAAATTTGCACGCTTATTCAGCATAAAATGCATGAAATGATTAATAATATTGTTTTCAAGTTTCTCTTGGTAAAGATAAGTCATTTTACAAAAAAAAGTACATTTGGACCATATATGGACTTCTTACCGCATAAGTGCACTCTTTTAAACGCATTTGCTTAATATACACTACTCAATGCTCAAGTATTGATAAGTTATATGAAGCATTTGCCAAAAGTGATGTCTGGAATTTTACAATACCAAACACCTCAAGTCTTTTTCTACAGTTCTTATGTGCAAAAGGTATTAGCTTTTACTGGATCTCTCAGAACAACAGTCTTGAACTGATCCATTACTATAATAAGATTCTTGTAGTTTTGCGTGGCCAAAAAAACAATAAGAGTATTAGTTTAAGAGTACTACACCACGTATATTTATTATAACGGACCGAAAGCTTTGTAATAATAAATATGGGCGGTGTACCCTCAAACCATAATATTCATATTGATGCAATATTACTGCAGAACAAAAATAGACCAGAGAGCCAGAAGACAACCAACGCATGTGCATGATAAAATGAAATTAGGCATTAAACTAAAGCAAAGCTGGTCACAAGCATACAAATTGGTGAAAAGCACATGTTTTCTAACAATTTGTCCTGCGTTCTTTCATATACTCCAGTTATTAGGCGTACAACTGTATCTAGTTTCTTGTTGGTTCGTTACATCATTGTACTGCAGAAAAAATGCAAAATAGAAAGATTCAATAATAAAAGTATATACAATGTAAAATTTTTTTATGCTTTACAGAAAAATATCTTTTTTTTCACGTTCGTTAAACTGCTTTTTGCAAGATGGTGTTAAACTGAATCAAGAAGATAACGAGCTTATACATAGGCTGAATTTCAACAAGAAATCTGCTGGGTTGGAAATCTCGCATTTCGTGCACTAAAATCACTAAACACTTCAGCCCTATATTCTCTTGAATCATGCTCATGTTTGTCACTCAAGTGCAAGCAGTATGGCTTCCTATAGTAAAGACGTTACTGCATACACAATGACTCATTCTCTAGAATGCCACCAAACTTTGATCCAGACAAGAACAAAATCCATCATCACAGCTCAATAGAGCATCCCAAAAGTGAAATCGCAAAATTTGGTAGCAAATTGTTATAAAATGGGGAAAATATATAGCCCTGCGATGTTTGCAATTTTGGCGGTATATATTTTAGTATTGCGTGCGGAGCTTTAAAAGCACTTCTGGCTCGAAAGTGATCAATATGTCCGCCCGTTATACAAAAATATGCATAATTTTCCCACATAGCAGGGCTATAAATTCAACATTCTATGAAGTTTTTTTGTTCATTTCTCATTTTCACCACAAAGTATTATATATATCTTTGAACTTTACAGAAATCCTAAAATAATCCAAGCTCTTTCATGCAACAAGCCCCCGAACACCAATAATCAATTATATTTCATCAAAACTCAAACAAAGAGTTTGAAGTCGAAAGCGGTTTTTATGAAAAATTTCAGTTTAAAAGAGAATTGAGCTTTGATCGGAAGCTGTCTGGAAAGAATTTGTAGCTAGGGAAAATAGTTTGAATAGGCGGTAGGAAATGCGTATGTGTGGATTGTTCGAAATATCATTTGAATTCAAAGGCTTTCATTGGGAAATCTATAAAAAATATTGAATAAGTTATGCAACACGAAGTCTACGCCTCAACAAAATGAAAAAAATTTACAACATAGACTCAACAGGTTAATTGGAATGACGTGATTTTTTAACCAAATGAAGAGCAAGCAAACAACTTTATTGACGATTTTTCCCTCGTTTTAGCTGCACAATAATAATTTGAAGCGATAGCGAACCTTAATGCGCTATAAATCATCTGTGAACTCAACTGAAAAGTTTTTAATGGCCATTTTTATTCACTTGCCCGCCATTTTAAATTTCAAAATCACGTGATTGAAAACAACCTATACCAGTATATAGTATGCTAAGATATATAGTAAATAAACCTATGCAAGAGTCAATTTGTAGAAAGATACCAGTGGTGTATGAGGATTACATGGTTCATTAAAGTTAACTTGTTCTACTTCATTATTTACACTATAGTACATAATTGATTGAATGAGTGAGTGACCATGGAAAGATAGTAGCTACGTACACCATTTCAAATAAGAACTATCTCAAGTTCACACAACTATATTTCTATTTTTATATTATTGCAACAAATGCTTTGATATTAACGTATAGACATACGTCTGGGGTGCACACAATATCTAAAATCATACATGTTACATGCGCGCATAATACAATATAAGCATGGTTTCATATGTGCGTGGGAATTTGTAGTGTATTGCATTCTGTGTTTTTACTTTCCCATAGGAAATGAATTTATATCGTATGCCAAAAAGATTGGTATTATTTATGCACAATAGGACTTTTGCAGTAAAGCCAACATTATGTACAGTGAATCGTGAATTCAAAGCGTCATTTCAAGCGAAACGACGGTGATATCGATGCGATACTTTCTTGTTCATTTTCATTTAAATTCAAAAAGCTATTTTTAGGAGGTATATGAAAATCAGGTTTACTCGAGCAAACCTCATATGCAGATGCCATTGAAATGTGGGCCCTGTTGTTTAATTTCATACCAGCTCTATAATTAATGCGAGTTATGTTATGCAGCTGTATATGGTGTCTAATTAAAGATGCATAATTAAAATAATCTTGTAATTTATCATTTGCACTGGAAATCTGAGGAAAGGTTATTCGGTTCTTGAGATAAAAACTGTAAAAAATTAACCTCAAAAGTAAAAAATCACCTCGATAAAATATGTGAAGAGTCTACTATAGAAAGCTGTGCAAAGACACTTGAAAGTATATTGAGAAATCTCTGAGGAGACAACAAAGGGAATTCTTCGGTTACGTAACCTTCGGAAACTTCATTTGAAATAACCATAATAGTCATAATAAATGTTTGAATTTTTCACTAAGTGTTAAAATGTCTCCAAATGAATGAAAAACCGAAGGCGAAACGTGCTGCTCTCATAAATCTGGAAAAATATTCCAACAAAAAAAAATAATTCGTTTGAATCGTTTTCGTGCCTTATCCGAGCTATTTTCAATGTCATAATGTTACATAAAACAAATAACTGAACGTTCGACGATGGACATGAGCAAATTGAGTGAATAAACAAAATAGACAAAAGTGAATTAGTTAAAGAATTTATTTTGAAAAAATTTTTTCACAAAACATTTAAGATACATAAAATGTGCGAATATAGCTAAATACATCAGGAAAATATTCCCCTCTTTCATTTTAACGTTTATTCCGATTCAGGCTCCATTCTACAGCAAGTGCCTTTTGTATGAATATGCTCTGCATTTACGCAACCGCAATCACAGGCTCCATTCGAAATGTTTTTACGAGTACAAGAATAGCCACAATAACATCCAGTCATAGTGTAAGCCGCTTCTCCTCCAGATGCAGTATCACATTCCACTCTTCCACCAGCAGCTTCGACTGCCTTGCAGACCATAACTTGGCTTCGTCCGTCTGAGCCATCGTCACCAGGGTCTCCGTCTGGGCCTGAGAACAAAATATCGAAACAATTATTTGATGATCCATTTATTTTCGAGGTACCAACTACATCGCTTTTGTTCTATGTCTTTATTTATGTTTATGTAAATCTGGGTAAAGTAAAAACCCAGTCGTAGATATATGGTTTTGAGAAAACTTCCAATCTAACGTCTAGTCACTTACCAGGAGATCCTTGTGCACCGTTAGCACCAGGACTTCCAGGGTCACCTCGTGCACCGCGTGGTCCTGGGGCCCCAGGTCTACCCGGGGGGCCATCATCACCTGTTTCTCCGGGGGAACCATCCGCCCCATTTGATCCAGGTGAGCCTCCAGATCCTTGTGGTCCACGAGGTCCAGAGTGTCCTGGAGGTCCAGGTTCTCCTGCTTCTCCAGGATCGCCATTAGCACCTTTCGGTCCCGCACTACCTGGGTTCCCGTTCTCACCAGGCTTACCATCTTGACCCTGAGCGCCATTGTTTCCTACCGATCCTTGGGGCCCTGGGACGAAAAAAGACAACCAAGCTAAATGTAAACTTTGTATGACAAAGCAAAACCATATTCAACAATAAGTTTAAAGCTATCCTTAGTTCAAATATTTACAAACAGGACGTGCTGGTATACGCTAGCTAATTCAAATTCTCAATGCTGTAGAGTTGCTTAGTTAAGAAGGATTTTTCTTGAACTTTCACATCAACTATCAACGTCTGGTTACTACTTTCATGGCCTGTACAGCAATAAACGATTTACTGGACAAGAAAAAGTTTGGATAACAAACCTGCTGCTCCTCTGTTCCCTTTAGCTCCTTTGGCTCCTTTAGCACCATCACTGCCATCACTTCCATCAGAACCATCACTACCTCTACTACCCTGTGGCCCCCGGGGACCATCGTTCCCTGGATCACCTTGGGGACCGGGAGCCCCTGGTGATCCATCAGACCCTTGAATACCCGGAGAGCCTGGTTCACCTTGAGCACCTGAAAAACACAACGCACTTATCACGATCTTGCGCTCAAACTTTGTCAGAATTCTCAAGATACGTGTGCACAATTTGTAAGGCAAGAAAAGGGTATATTTGTAACACGACGACTCCAACTGAAATCAGGAAATGAACTTTGGTAAAATAACAACTAGTAATTTTATCACCCGATGAAGATTTGTGTTTGAAACATCGGGGGGTTTAAAATAACTTCTCAAAATAAAGTTCGTTAAGTTTTGCAATTAGTTTTTAAATATGAAATCAAACACCAGCAGAAATTCAACCAGGCTAAACCCAAAGTGACAAATTACACGAAGTTCTTACCTCTATCTCCACGATTTCCAGGGTTTCCTTCACCTCCCGTTTCTCCTTTAGAACCATCAGAACCATCTCCACCATCACCTCCACGATTCCCCGTTGATCCTTTGTCTCCTCGAGGTCCTGGAGATCCAGTATCACCCTTCGCACCAGGAGAACCTTGTTGTCCCGAACTTCCGGGACCTCCAACAGGACCTTCGTCACCTTTCGGACCCTCGGGTCCGGGCATACCAGGTAATCCTACAAAATCACACAAAATAGTATCAGTGAAAAAATGTAGGGCAAACTGTTCTATCGATGAAGATATTTTATTAGAAATACGGTTTGGAGACTTCAATAAAGTATTTGTTCCATCTTTTCATTCATGCTTATTCAATACTTGTACACAATGATAAAGACACGAATCGCAGGCAGGAGCTGTAAAGCTTTGGACTGAGTTTCATGACCTAATAATCAATCACAATTGTTGAAGCTTCATAATAAGAGCAAAACAAACCTTGTATGGGGGGCTTGGGACCTTTTGTCGGCAGCGATGAGTCTCTCTGCTCGCCAAAATGAACAGCACGTGGAGCTGCATCTGAAGAGAATAGAAAACAATATTCATATATGAATTAATATAACCTATAATAAAGTCTATACAACTACGCCAACTTTGATTTGTCTTGTAGTTCATGTAAATTTATCAATAACTTCACTATAATTTCACACGTATAATATAATGCCAATATCTTTCAATTGCACATTCACTCAGCACGTCATCATCGATGCTGAGGAATAGACACAATAGACATACAAAATATAGTAATCAAATTATACAGCATAGGAAATATTGCATAGTCTTGAATGTCATGAAAATGTTTTTTGATTAAATTATATACTCTTATTGAGTAAAAAAATCACTCACAATGAATATATTTTAAAAGTATTAGAATTGTACATAATTAGAGTCCTGTCTTTAACGAAAGTTAAGGGCAGAATGACTATTTGATATAAACACAATGAAAATGGTACACAGTGTAGGTATGTGTTGGTGTTTCAAATGCAAACGGCATAAATTAAGTAAGTTAAACTGTAGAAAATCAAGTTATACTTAACGTAGTACAATACAATTATTCTTAAAATCATAAGTTAATCATAGCGAAGCGCGCAAGTTGATAACTTATATTCATGAGTTCAAACGAATTAAATTGAAGCTATAATTGATATAAATAATACTTACTTGACAGCACAGCAAATGTGAACAAAAGACAGAGGGCTATAAACGCCTTCATGGTGTAAGATGTATGAGAGAATAACCAAGCTTGCTCAACAACTTATCTTTTATACTCAGCAGCGTAGGAGTGGCCTAACCTTGGATTCTTCAACTTGGATCCGACGAACGCGTTTCCAAGCAATATTAAACTTCATTGGCTGCTCTTTAAACTCAAGTGCCTTTTTCTCCTAAAACCAATATCCCTTCTTGAGTCCTTGACATCATCAAACACTTCTGGAACTCATTCGCGCAAAGAAAGCTAATTTCGTTTCCTAATTACATTTTTGATGCTTCTAACTGTTGCCTGGGCTTATAAAACGATCAAAGAACAAAGAATTTGCAACCTTGGAACTCGAAATAACTTAAAGAATATTCTACGCTTGCAAAACAGCATTGATTCCAACAATACATGAGTTAAAGTTTAAAACAAAGATATCTAAAACGTTGAATACAAGAACAGAAACATCATAAAATCTTTTGGTGTGTGTAATCTTAGCTATAGTTTGGTTTCATCTGGTGAATTATTGAAATAGTTTCGCTAGAATTATCCAATACTCTTTAATTAATACATCAAAAACTCAATTACAGAATAAGAAGGCAAAAATTGCTTGAAATTTCGTGCTAGTACAAACGGGGCTTCTCGTTTTTTCTTGCAAAACCTGAAGTACTCTTGTTTTACTGGAAATATGGTTGAATATACAATTCCAAACCTTTAATAATTTAAACTCCAAGAGTGAGCAACTCTCCTGTTTTATATGTACTACAAAACGAAACTTCAGTATCATAAACCTGCATTTTTCTCACATAAAACTCAAGTAAAACTATCAGGAAACCTATGTGTAAATATATATCGCAAAAAAAATGCCGCATGCATCATCAAATAACGAAATTAACTACGAAGTAAGATGTTCGAGCGCTAATTTTTGTAACAAACTCATAGGAAAGAATTTTTAACGAAACACCTCTGGCATAATATATGCAGAATTAGCAAGCGTATTTGAGCAATACCATCAGGCTATGAGGCTCACGGAACAAGCTAGTACCAATATGCTATCAAACAACAAATTTCAAGAACAGTTGTGCTTAAAAACGTTTTGGCTATTGTTTGACAAGGCTTTGATAAAGTACTTTAAATCTAAGTGGAAATGCCATTGATATAACATATTCAAAATAATGTCATTTAACATTACATTAATTCACGTTCGAATCTATAATGTGATTGATTGCATCTAACTTTAAAATATACATTCTTAAAGTTTAAAACCACTTTGAACCACCACGTCACAAGTGTTACACATCTTTTTTTAATAATGACAAATTGCATAAGATCATTTTCTAGGGGTTTTTTCCATGTACATAAAAAATGCCTCGAAGTGCAGCAATAAATAAATGCATTGTACTGAATAATTTAGATTGTTTAGTCTACATAACATATATAGACCGATATGTTAGCACAAACCTGTATGAATAGAGTATTTGCAGTTGTTAAAAATACTGAATACCTACTGTAAAAATAGATATTCAAAGAATTTAAATGTTGAGAAGTTTTACAAAAAATGTTCCCATGCATTTCAAACTAAGAAACATAAGATATTTTCTCCAATTAAAATGAACCACTTAGGTTACCCATAACAAGTCATTAGCTTTCTTTGACCTTTGGAAAACTAGCAACGACAGAAAAGTCGTATTAGTTCAAGCGTGCAAATCTCTTTGAACTCTTTCAATGTCTTTGTGAACGGATGCACAACGAAAGAACTAGGGGTCAAGAGCTATTCAAACCACTCAAGCACTGAATATCTTTAATGTGCATTTTGGAAGTTAGGCGGAGCCTTAAACGTTAATACTGCTCACGTGATGAGTGTTTATGGTATAAATAGTGAGTGTTGCATTGTAGGGCAACATTCTCAGGCAGTGTTGATCCAAGTTAACATGGCTTTTACATCGCTTCTAGCATTATGGCTGACAGCCATCGTTGGCGCACGTAAGTTCAACTTTTACAACATACGTAAAGACTTAGATTTAGTTACGAGGCCATAACTTTGTACAAATATAGTTGATTAATATAAGAAATTATGATTTTTCAAAATCATGCAAGTTTTAAATATAACCCGCTAATGTATGTAAAACTTCAACATTTTTCAAGTGACGGAGATTATAAGCTTACGCTTTCTATAATATTACAAGTATAAGACAATCTCAATTGTGTTATAAATCCGAAGAGAAAATAAGAAACAACGAATTTTGATTAGGTTTAACTAGACGAAGAATCTTTGAATATCTCAATTACAGTTATTACTTTAAATAATTTGCTCACTTCGGCGAACGAAGATATTTGCGTTTTGATAATGACTAATGGAGCCAAGATCATTTTGGTCATTGGAATAAAAAGTGATCTTTGGATACTAAATGTCAGAAATGAGTAAAAAAAAAATCCAAAAATGCAACGATGTATGGTAAGCAAGATCTATCTATCACAAAAACGAGTTGACGAGCCAAACGATATACCGAGTTTGGCATGTTCGAAATTCACTGAAAACGCTATGAACAAAACGCAAAATTTCAATGATTAGTTTGTTTTGTCATTTAATTTGTACCCTGAATTGTAAAAAAAATTCGAAATGAATATTTTCGACGAACTATATTGCAGGATAAGATTGTATTATCTTAAAAGACATTGCCATGGTACTGCAATAAAATATTTAAGTACTTCCTTCATGCAAAAATTTGCATGCATTAATAATTTGAATTTTGATTGTTTAAGCATATGATTAGCATTGCAAGAATAAAGTATAAATAAGTTAATAACATATTTATTAGAACATAACTGTAATTGAGCTAAATTATACAGAAACAAAATCGACTGCAACATATAACAACAGAATGCAAAATATGATAATAAATTAACAGCAAAATTCAATAAAATTCAATAATCATTTAGTGTAAGTATGCAAAATCTATGGTTTGTGTAATGCCAAGTGTTATTTT
>JAOBYK010655221.1:0-10609 GCA_025434845.1 Phenganax subtilis | reverse complement strand
ATTAATTTCCGATTTTCGGCTCATCCCTAACTGCATGTACATCACCCCCTGTATATTAGCACATTAATCTTTTTGTTGCCAATGCCAAACGATGTGTTCTTTATCCAGGACCTTCTGGTTCGTTTTAGATTAATTTTTATAGAGTGAGAGCAGAAACGGCCAGTGTGATGAAAAACATGCAGCCGCATTATCTACGTAAAATCAATGCTCCCACCTCAGTGGGGCTGAACAGTATTGGTTTAGGACCCAGTGGTGTTGTTGGCGTCAACTTTGTAAACTTCGCAGGCGTTTGAAACACGGACGGAGATATTGCAGATGGTGAATCTACAAACATATGAATGAATTGCTAAGTTCGTATGGTACAGTATATGCACGGAAGTGGAATACAAGAAAATTGTAGATGTTTTAACATTATCGCCCAGGTTGGCGATAACCGAAAGCTATACACGCAATTAGTTATTTGTATGTACAGTAGAATATAGCGTTCTGGTACGCATAAGGCCCTTGTGAGGCCAGAGTTGCTTCTTCACGTTTCATATCACCAGAAAATTTCAAAACCTGGAAGCAATAAAAAGCAATGGCGAGCGGTATATGAGAGGCTTGGAACAATTCTACATACTGTAATAAAGCCCTGTGCGATTCCAAACGTATTACTCAATATAATCTTGTGAGTATTACACTTCGCGCACTACATTACATCATAATAACCAAGATTGTTAAAAAACCACCTGTGAACGAGCTGCTTTGCTTCATCAGTTTTTGCATTCGTTTTTCTGCACTTCTTGATTCATCCTTGTTCTTTCTTTCTGCACCCTACAAGTACGTATAACAGCAATGTTGGTAAAACAAAACATCAGCTTATATTCACGTTGTTACGAGGTCGATCCCGTACCCTTTCGGCTAAATGCTTTTTTTTAGAAATTAAAGAAGGTATAAAGTCCACAGACTGGCTAAATGAATCCAACTCACCTTATCTCGGAATATTTTGATCTGACAAAATGCTCTGTGGATTGGTTCCGCATCAGCGACGCCGAGATCTTCATAGGTATCGATTTGAAGATGCAGCGGAATTCCCTGAAGCAAAAATTTAATGTAAAGTCTGTTGTCCAAGTAAACTACCTCATATCGAAACGCACATTGCAGGCGAACTGAAATCACGGAGAAAGACTGGGACTAGGTGTCAAGTAGAAATCCATTATATATTCTTCCCAAATTTGCAGTACATTTGCCTTTCTCATCATCAAACATATTTACAATGCTTCGACTAATTTCGTAATGGACGGGAATAGAAAGAAGTGATTAAATACAGCAAAATAGCTTTCCCGTCTGTAGCTCGTTCCAGTCTTTTTTCTTATGGCCAGAGCACACACCTGGTGGCTGTTTCGTGAGTCCAAGAACAAGAGCAAAGAGTTTGATACAAAGAGACTGAACAGTCATGCAGTACCTTTACTCCTTTTTGGGATGAGAAATCGGTGCTAAGACAGTTCATTCGCAGTACAATCTAAACAAATGAAAGATATTTGACTGCGATCAGAGCAAGACCTATAAACAAAGTTCTGTAAGCAACAAACCTTGGCATTCATTTTTGTATCCCAGTAGAACGCTGCCGCATTGTAAGCAATCTCATCTACATGCTCTTCAATGTTAGCACACGATTTGCGGTCTAAAATATTACGCAATTTTTTATAGTGCTTACAGTTTGTGGCAAAACTACAATAGTTAAAACCAATGCTTAGGAATAATTTGCTAAGGGAATTTGACTTGAAGTGCTGTAGATAGAATACAGCCTAGATCAAGGCTTTCTCATGGTAGCAAGTCGTCGAAGTCACATGTCATTAAGCAGGATACCAACTGTAGGTCTAGCGAGCATATTGAATTTCAATGATACTATAGTACTAGTAGTTATAATAGCTGTAACTTTATAACTGAATCTTTGTGTTTGATGGCAAAGCAGACTGGTTCTAGTTGCATGAATACATATGCATTATGTTACCAATATCAAATGCTCTCTGTTGAGGATTCGCCTGCTGAGCATGCCAGTATCGCCAGTGTTGAATCTCAACATTTGGATCTTTCTCATCACGAAACACCAAGTGTAAGATTGACTGTAGTAAAAAATATAAAAAGTTCAAGATAACGTCGAATCAACTCTTTATGGCATTTCACTTCATTAAAACACTCATTAAACTTAAATTAAAACTTCTGGTTGATGGTGATTCCAAAATGATTCAAAAATGCAATGATATACTATCGTCCCGTTAAAGGTGATCAAAACTGCAGCCCTACAACACCAATGCTGCTTAAATTTTTCACATCATTCACACTCACTTTACGTGTCTACCAACATATTGTTCGACTTATTATGGAATATATAGTGCAACTAGTCTATAGATCGTGTACTATACCTTGACTTGAGTACTTTCAGCACCCGATGATTGAGAGGGATTTGCTTCGAAATTAATGGAATAAAACTGGCCTGCAACAAAAAATTCGGTACACTGTTCTCTAACACCAAAATATGCGAATGATGATTTCAAAAACACCAAAAACTGAAAAGCCTGAATTCGTGGTCCTAGAATAGTACGGTACAAGAGGGTTCCATATATAGCCACAGTACAAAAACGCTGTAGCTACATACACGGTATTCATACAAGAGTAAAATATCACAAAATGCATAGAACCTTTATTCAAATACGTCAAAGAGTCTTCTCCTCGCCTCTGAATGATTGATGGTGGAGCTTCAAGTATAAAACAGTACCTAAATTTCAGAACAAAAGTTAGTTTTCCAATGAAGAAAGATCCAAAATATTGAAACTAAATGGAGTTGGAGAGTACAGTTCTAAACTACAATACTGTACTTCTACGTATAGTATTCAAGCGTTTTTTCCAAAGTGCTGTTTGGAAAATGCATGGTTTTTCCCAGTCAAAGGCGAAAAAAACAAGACAAAACATGAAAAGGAGCTGGTCGTATAAAACTCTTAACGATAAAAAGCAACTGCAGGTAATACTGTGCTGTACATACTTTTCTTGTGCTGCAAATAGTGTCTGTGGTTTAACTGATGATTCGTAGCAAGAATAGTTAAATCCCTAGTAAAAGAAAGAATTTAAACCTAATTTAAATTTAACTTGTCTCGCCAAGCAATAGCATTACCATTGGCATTGCACCATAAAATGCCTTACAACGGTCAAAATCGCAACCACACAATGTAGAGAAACGTTAATGGCAAAACAATAAAAATAGTATTGTGCGAAGAAAAGCACAGTAGATGAAATCAGTATTCACCTCGTTTCGAATAACTACAGGCGAGACATCACTGGAAGAAGCGGGTGAAACTGAACTTATCACAGCAGATGACTGACCATCACTTTTTCTTCTGCAATCTGATGGGCTGTGTTATAGAAAAATCAGATGTAAATCAACAATGCTCACATAAGATTTTTTATCCTGTTGATTGCCAAAGCAAAATCTTTACAATTGACAGTTCTACATTTACACAAGTACTATTTGTCACGCATAGTCCGACAATTTTTTACGAGGTGGCAATATTTGTAAACATACCTACAGTGAAAGTAAGCAAACAAAACATATGAAACTAACTAAATTTGTCATTTCCAAAACTCTTTCTATATTTTCAAAAGGTTTTGGGTTCGATTCCTAGCAAGGACTTTAATTTCTCATGTAAAACGACTCCGTCAATTCCTCTGCCAGAAATCGTACGTTTTCTCCAGGCACTTCGGTTTCCTTCGACAGGGAAAGTTGGCAGGTTGGGCTATAGGAGAAGCAGATTATGATACCAATGTCACAATAGACCTTACCGTTTATTCACTTTTTACCCAATGACCTCGTTTTCATGTCAATTACTTATTCATGTTTCGGGCTTAATAGGGCTGAAAATCACATTGTTATTGAGTCTAAGTTCAACAAGAAACAACTTTGTCCAGGAATGCATTCGAATATAGTTTTTATCTGCCCTTGACAAGCTAAAATACGTTTTCATGGAAACGAGGCCATTGGGTAAAAGAGAATAATCGGTAAGGTCTATTGCTGCCAAGATAATAGCTTAGGTTAAATATATGCATATAGACTTAGTAAATATATCACATAATTGTACTGAATAGTGAATTAGTTATAAGAAACCCTTGCAGAGATTAATAATAAAACATCGTATCATATATTATAGTTCTCCTACAGCTTCCTACAGTACTTTGCTATTTTACACAATCTAATCGTAGTGCTGTGAGATTATCTGGGTGAGACTTTTAAAACTTAATGTGTCAGTTGGTGGCGCAGTCGCTAGGACTAGCGCCTTTCAATAATGAATTTGTTGGTTCAATTCTAAGCGCAGACTGAGCATAGAGTCCATCAACCACTCCACCGAAAAGTCGTAGGTTTTCTCAGGGTATTCCGGTTTTCTTCTACAGGAAAAGTTGACAGGGTGGGTTGGGATAAACAGATTAGGACAGCAACAATTGATTGTTTTAAAAAATAGACAGTCTACGATAATACATACGGTGTACGTTAGAAATCATTGTAAGCAGTTGTGCAATTCAGCATATGCGTTCAACCAAATATATGTGAACTATCCACTTGTCTATCTATTAGCCACACAACCTACTGTACCTTGACTGCTGTTTCACTATTGGATACCGAAGCGCCTAAAAATCATCAAATCCATTTGTCAGTCATCATGGGAAATCATGTCAGTCAATGGGTTAAAATTAGTTCAGGTTTTGTTAAAGACTACTTATTTTCAAGAACGATTGTATTCTTTATTATTATAACAATATTCTTTATAAACATTATTTATACAGTAAAAACAGAGTATGGTCATATTTCTCAATTAAGCACCCCAGGTGCGCATAATTGAGGGAATAAAAGCCTTTGTTCAGTGGAGGTGCTCCAAGTCATTAGTACCAAGCATAAAAAATCATGTCAAATACAAGAAAATGATTTCAAAAACAACAACAACAAGAGAGCATCCAATATACCTTGAACTAAAAATGGTGCCAGGTTGACAAGGGAAGCTTTATTCAAAAACTCATTGTCTAAACATGGTGCTTATTCGAGGCACAGCATATTTGAGAGGTGTGCGCTTAATTGAAGAAATGTGGTGCTATTACTGGTCTGGATTGTTGCAAAAATCATTGCTGCCTCGGTCCACATTTTTGAGTACGTATGTTATGGCAAGTTGGATTATTTAGAAATTTTCCTTTTCTTGATGTAAAATATATAATGTACACCACCTCAACAGATGCAGAAGTTGACGATCTTGCTTGAGAGGGTCTGCTCACAACCCGTCTACAAGTATACAATGCTAAATGATGCATACTTTACAATATGAATTGTTGGGAAAGTATGGCAGTAGAAAGTAAAACAAGCTTTACTTTACGTACCTTTGTCGGTCTCCATCACTGTGTTGTTTAATTTCTGATACATCAGATTGAACTACTGTTACAGGCTAAAATATAACCAAGTATAAGTCAACTGGTACTGTTTAAGATCTACAAACTATGATATTGTAGTAAAACCTCGTGATGTAAAACATCTGATAATGAGTTGTTGCCAGTGCTTCCAGCATCACTACAACAGAATTAAAATATTTATTAATAAGTCATTTCAAGTATGTAAATGAACAAAGTCAAGTCAAGTAAATTGAAAATTGACGCTGCATCGTAAATACTGTACAGCACAAAATTTCACACATAGACTATTACATTCTGCTACCTTTCTGAATTAGGTGATGTTGGTGACTGTGCAGATTCTTGGACATAATAGTCATAAAGTAATCCAAGAGACGCAGCCACTGTTGGGTCATCTGCACTGACTTGAGCCAGAAGTGAGGCAGTTAATGCCGAATTATCAGAGGAATCTGATGAAAAGTATGCTTTTAAGAACTCTTTGCCACGATCTTCTTGTTCAGCACTTTCTGCTTCACTGCCAGTGCTTGATGAATCACCTTTGTTTAGTTTACCAGATGCCTTGTCAGAACTCTTACTCTCCTGAATAACTACAGAACCATGGAGTTTGCATCTGATAAAAAATAGAAAATACATTCATAGGGAAATCCTCAGCCCTTTAAAATGAACAAAATCTAGGACTTTTTTCTCCTTCTTTTCAAGAGTTTTTAAGCAGTATAGTTCAAATATATTACGAAAGCAATTTCAATAGCAACAGTCAACATGTTTTTGCAGAGTTTAATGTCACTATGATTGACTAATTCAGGGATGGAGAATTGTACACAAGTTTTAGAATAAAAAAATCAAGCAAAATAAAGCAAGACTAAGATATGTACAACTAGTCAATCATTAATAACTATTTTTCCATTGCATAAGTATACTGACATGCACATCAGGGACATGGCACTGTATAAAAGTGTTCAAGTGGTTGGGTCTGTAAGTTAGATAGATAGATAGTAACACCAGAATGGCAATTAGTTCAGGGTTCAAACTGATGACATGTGCACCATGTTTGAGCTAACGCTGTGATAAGTGCACATCATTTGCAAAAATGCTGTTTAAATTTTTAAAAAAATTTTGCTTATAAATTTTGTTTTGTTTAAAATAGGGATGAGCCGATCGAGCATAAGATCAATATACCGATCCGATAAATTCCGATTCGATTTTTAATCAGATCGGCCGATTTATCGGTTGTTACCAATATTTACGTGCTGGCGAATTTCTTATGTAACTTCTTAAATTTTGCATGGCACCAAAATAAGACAAAAATCATTTGTCTTCAATCCTTTTGCTTCTCACACTACACAGTCAACCTTTGACTTATCATTATCCCAGACCTTAAAGTAGTTTCAAACTACGCCGCGCATTTTCTTCAAACATAATGCTACTTATATACGTTGATCGGACGGCCGATAATGACCATGTAATCGGCCGATAACCGATATGTCAAAAAATAACCGATTATCGGTCTTTTCTGATTAATTTCTGATTATCGGCTCATCCCTTACTTAAAATTTTTTTCAAATTTTTTTTTACAATTTACAGACGTAGTTTATAGATGAATAGTCATTTTTGCTGAGTTCTATCAAGGCAACAACATGTACATGCCCTTGGAACTCACAATCTAGAATAATGTGAAAACTAAAGGAAAAATGTACCCCACTTTTTTTGTAACTACTTTCAAGTCTTGTCTGATTGATTGAATATTTTTGAATTGCCAGAAATAGTTGTTCACCATTACTGTTTGTCTCTATTCGCTATCTTTCGGGCAACAAAACCTGCTCACTCTCGCAAAATACACAAATGACTAAACATTGTACCAATCATTCTAAGCTAAATGAAGGAATATATGACTGTTTTGTGATGAAAAAAAAAGTGGAAAACATCCTAAAAGAAAACCTCAATCAACTTAGGAGCAGTGTTATATATAGAACAAAAGTAAGCCTCAAGTTTTTCCATGACAAAATGAGTAGTTTTCAATTTTTTCACACATGGAAAGTTTGGTAAATGCAACTGCTTGTTGCACATATGTTGAGACAATTTTGTTGCACATACATTATTTGGTTTCTCCAAGAAATATGTGTCTCTAAAAAGTGCTAAAATATCATCAACATTTGTAGTCCTACACTTGCTAAAGTCAGCACATCTTATTTCAATTAAGCCTACTTTCCATAATTGAGTCACCATCTTTTTACACAGGTGAAATAGAATAGTGTCATACATATTATTAGCAAAGCAATTATTAGTAAATAATATGTATGTTTTCCATGAGATTTACTGCTAGGAAGATAGAAAATTTAGGCCACTGAGAGATATTGTTCTTCATACACTAAAGCTACGTGTGCGCATATGGAAAGTACATGCTATAGAAATATCAAAATCCTTATATGTCACTCTTGAGAGCCTATTTTTAGATACAGATGTGTTTGACATTGGCCAAAAATATTATTGAAATGTAACAGCAATAGCAGTCCTCCCCCCCCCAACTGCATCTGTATTTTTGAGCAGGGCCACCCAAAACATTTCAGGTTTTGGGCAAAAATCCATTTGAGGCCCATGGGGCTAGTTGTGCAAAGTCTGAACTTATAGTTTGATACACGTTGTGGTTTGAAATCAGGCCTTGGTTTAAATTTTTTCAAAGTAGTTTTATTTCTTTAAATGCCTTTCAAGCAACAAAGTACCTCGCCAGCCATCTCTTCCTTTTTTTCTTCCCTTACTTCCCCTTTTTACAACCCTTTCATATCATCATACACCCATTCTGACTACCTTATGCTCATACCTAATCATAATGTGTCTAGCTTAATTCACACTTTTTCTCACAGTTTTTCCTTAAGTACCTGACCAGGGGCGCTTTCCATTTACAAGGACGAACTGGTCAGATTGATCAAAATGGTCTTTTTCCTGGTTTGATCCAAATTTTACGGTCAGATTGTAACAGGCCAAAACGTTTGTTTTTCCTTCTAACAGTTTTGACCGATCTAACCAGTCTGACCGCATAAATGGAAAGCGCCCCAGGATTTGAACCTGAGAGCTCAAATTTGTAAACCCAATCCTTTGCCACTCAACCACGCAGCACACAACTGCAAAACCTGCATTCACCCTTCCTTTTATAATTTTATACATGATCCATATTGCTTACATAAGTTTACTCATCAATTTTTGCATTCGTGCATGTTCCACTAACTCCAGCCGTTGTCAGGGCTGGATTAATGTAGCGCAAGGCCCGTGGCAGATTCTCAAGCGCGAGCCCCCCCCCGTCAATATAAAAACCTTCCACTTTACACATAAACTGACGCACAAGCCATGTTCACGCAAGTGGTAAATTCGTGCATGCTGCCTTTTCATGAATGACATTTTGATAATAATATCATCATAGTCTATAGAAGCAATTTCAACACGCAAGATGTAACACGCATTTAGGTATGCCGTATACCCTTTACTCCTAAGGTGTCCCGTAATGCGAGGCACCACGTGGTCGTGGTAGCATGCATATTGACAAGATTTGAAATTTCATATACGGCAGTATTATACACTAGTAAGATAGTTCGAGATAAAATTAATGCTTACATTTTCCTCCAATTGTTCGTTTTGGATTAAATCAGTCAATATTTAATTGCAATTTTCAAATAGGTAGTTGACGAACTAACGATCAGTGCTACATTTACTGACATACAGTAATACAATGATCAATTGTTTATAATTGATGCCTTATCAATATTCCAATTCATAGGCATCAATTATAAACAAAATAATGGCCTGCCTGGCCCTGATGTTGGGTCAACAACTAGAAACAGGATTATATAACAGCTCAGTTCAACAAGAGATCACATGCATCCAGGTATTATATTTCCCAAGCCTTGGGGCCCTAAATGCCCGAGTTCCTTGGATTTGAGAGGTCACGTGTTCTCGTAAAAAAAAGTATTGGCACAGTAAAGTGTGAGGCCCACGTAGGCGCGAGGTCCGTGGTATATGCCGCATTTGCCACGCAGTTAATCCGGCACTGGCCGTTGCGCATATTCTTCATCGACCCCATTAGACCCCAACCCTAAACCAACCCTAAGCCCAATCCTAACCCTTACTTAATCTTAACTTTGATGTTAAGCCTCAAAATAAACTAGATTAAAAAATTACAAACCACTTTTAGTTTTTTCAAGCCAGTTTTAAACAAGCAAACTGGTTTGAAAATTTAAAACGAGAATTCGAGGAATTTGTAAATATGATTTCTATTTTGAGCTTATCCACCGTATAAGCCCGTTTAGCTTAAACGGTGGATAAGGTCAAAATATTAATCATATTTATACATTTCTAGGGGAACCGAACTGAAATTTTTTAAACTGATAAAACTATTTACAACTATTGGTTTAACACATACGGTTGGATATGAAAGATTTAAAACATATGAGAAATTGTTTATAAATTTTGGCTTATCCACCGCTTAAGCTAAACGGGCTTCGTACAACTGGCCCCTGGACGGCAAACATTTTTCTTTCACAGTATTTTGCCTCCCCCCTTCTTTGGGCGGCCCTGTTGTTTTAGTCTTTTGACTTTTCGTTGTTTGAAATTTCTGAACAGAGCAAGACAGAACAGACCTCCAGTGTTTGAGTTTATACTTACTTGTCGGCCATTTAGACAGTTCCGTCTTAACTTTTTCAGAAACAGCTAGTTATATGCCATGAATATCGCTGAACATGAATGACCACGCATCTTGTATTTGCTAGTAGTAAAAAAATAAGATGCCAAAATGCCAAATTTGTAGGTGAGCCTGCATTCACACGAATTGACCATTACTTCATCTTGTAGGGAAATGACAGTGAAATTTTAGTCAAAAAAGGCGAGAGCTGGCCTAGCCAACCGGCTTTTCAGGCTGGTAAACTCAAGAGACCGGGTTGACCAACGGTTGACCTATTCGGTTGACCATTTATGAGATATTGGCCATGGCCTTGGCGGAGTTGCTGTGCCTTTCGTTCAGTGCTTTCGCTGCGTTATTTGACCTGTTTGACTTTAGTGATCTGCTTGGTGCAGCCCGCACATCACTGAGCTATATTATTTAACTGGAGGCACTGCTCTGGCGAAAAGCCATAGAGATTATAAAAGAATAGAGGGGGCATCGTAGTATAATCTTATACAAGCGAAAAGGGACAAATTGAAGCAG
>JAOBYK010655110.1:0-10611 GCA_025434845.1 Phenganax subtilis | reverse complement strand
TAATAGTAAAATATACTAATTCTTTGGCTTAGTGACCGCGCCTTGAAAATAAAAATAAAAATATATAAAATACTACTAAAGCCAGACCGTGAGTTTTTGGAACCATGGTTAAAGTGGTGGGATGAAAGAAGAGTGTTTATTTTTAATGCATTTACGCCTTCAGATGGACCCAAAATGAACCAAGCAGAAGTAATTCATTGAGGTTGGGCTCATCGGGACTGGAGCAATTTATCTCTACTTGAAGCTGCTCATATGGACACAAGTGACAGCGTTTTATTAGAAGCACAACTTAAGCAGTACAAAGAAGGGGCATCGTCTTGTGGTACTGGTCCTTCATTTGCGCAAAGAAATTACAGACGTGAACTTGACCAGGCAGCATGATACGGAAAAGAAATCAACAAACTTGGAGGCAGTGGAAACACGGTAGATGGTGAATCTAGACATTGTCCTCCTGAGAAGCCCAAAAGAAGAAAGAACAAAGGTAAATCCAATCGAAAAGAACAGACTTCCTCATATACCTCATCCAGTGTTTCGGAAAGGGTTCCTGTTTCCAGGTGTTCACAAAGTGCTCCAACACCAGCAGTCAATCGCTTTATTCAAGGCGGTATTCAGTTACCTGCTAGTAATCCTTGCATTCAACAAAGAGAAATTCCATTGTCTGAGCGTTTCCGTCCTCCACGAACTTATCCACTGTTTAGTTTTGCGTCCCTGGAGATAGGTATTTCCTCTTTCATACAAAACCAGCCAATAGAAATCGCAAATAATGTAAACTCATTTGTTAGACCAAGTTTTACGCAGCCTCCTACTGCAATCACTCTTCCTCCTCAAGCAAGCAATCAGTCACATCTTCCCTCGACAGCAACATCACCAACCTCAGCATTCAGGCATGTCACCGAACCATTATGAACTTGTCGTGTTGCCAGCAAATGTTCGAAAAAGCTATGGATGTGGGAGCGATTTTATGGATAAATACCACAGTCATCCGCATAATGTTTTAGTGAAGCATGTAGATAGACGTATAGTTAGAAAGGACACGGTTACTTGAACCTTTGTTTACAGTGCAGATTTCAGTAACGCTTATCATCATCTTAGTGCAGAACATATTACACGCAAAAACCCACTATTCACCGGTTTAGTACGCTTGTCTTCAAATCTCTATTCCACTCTTAGTGCTATGCAAAATCAAGTTCTAGAAAGCAGCGACTTGAATATTCAGATTGTTACGTAGTTGAGTTGTATAGCGAACATTGTTTACATGGAATCTTGTTGTAAGTAATACGTGACTTTGAGAAAATTTATGGTGCACGATCTTCTGGTTCGTATAATATTCAACTGTCTTCAATAATGTCTAATTGTTTTGTTAAATATGTAATTTCATAAAGTTTATCTTACCTTACCTTACCTCATTTGTTCGTAATCGTAAAAAATTGACATTAATCGCTCTTTTTCTTTGTGTAGTTTTAATAGTTTTTGAACATATCTTCATCAAGCGAATTATGCATTTTTGACCCGCGACTTGTTACCTGTGACCCACAACTTTTAACCCGCAACCCGCGACTTAGAACCCACGACACGCGACCCGCGACAGTTACCCAAACTCACTATAAAGCATCTTCGACTTATAGATATAATATTAATACTCCTCATTTTAAAAATAAGCCAAAGTGGAGAAAATCGTTAGATACTAGGGATGATATTTTTTGGACACCTCAGATTTGGAATCATTGTGGAACCTTAAAAGGATTAGTATTAGAAAAAAACACAAAGCTGGTAAACTAGATTTTACCAAAATAAACTTTTACGTTAATGAAGAAGATTATTATTTAGGAGTTTTAGATCCATTCAATATTAGTTGGATTACCAATAAGACTAAACGTGAGGAACAATTAGATTATGAAACTAATCCTTATTTTACGAGTATATTAGCCGCTTATGTTATTTCTTATTTAGGAGGTATAAGTATAGAACATTTTACAAGAAAAAACCAACCTAATATTATAAGTTCTATTGCAAACAATACTTTTTATTATCATATGAAGAGATTTTTGATATACCCAGAGAAGCTTACGCGTTGTATTAACGATGATATTATTAAGTTAGTTCAAAGTAAGACTCCTATGAAGAATATATGGGTAAATCATTAGGAAAAAGTTAATTGGGTAGATTCCCACAAAATAGGTATGATGATGACTTATTTTGAAAAACACCACCAAGTGGAGATTAATGAAGGTAAGATAAGAAACTACAACTACGTTTTTCGCAGTCCTGAAGTTATAAGTTCTATAAAATATCAAGAACATAGTAAGACTATAAATACTTCATCCGATGTTTGGAAATATTTTGTCAAGAGGTCTTCAGATGGGCTAACGCGTTTAGGACAAAAATTTATTCAACAAGCGGTGGAGTTTTATATTTATTGTATTTTAGGAGCTCAAGCTAATACTAGATGGTCCATAGTAAGTCGAGGTGCTAAATCTCTACAAACGCAAGATGATTTTCCTAAGTTAATTAATAATACTATTATTCAAGATGATCCTACGGTAACTATTTCTAATATGAGAACAGCAATATAAAACACCAATGACGTCTTAAATATGATAATAGGTCCAGGAATTATGTTAATTCCTTCTAATATGATTATTATTAAAGAACCTATCTCAGGATACAATAATATTTTAACTATAGCTACGGGTGAGATGAAGTTTGGTTAAAATGCGCAGCTTAATTGCGTAGCGCCTATAATTAAGAAGAAGGAGGCGATTTTAAGTTTGAAGCGTAAGAAAAAAGTATCCTTCTAACGCAAACAAAGTGAGCTTGAGCAAAGTAAACCAGAGGTAGAAATTATAAAATCTGATCATAAAGAAAGTGCTTTTACAGTCTCAGTAGTTATGTTAATAGTTGGAATTCTTATCGCAAAATATCTTCTTTAATAAAATGACAACGTGTTTTGGACATGAAGAACCTAATCTTAACACAATAAAAGAACTCGAAGATGAATTAGAAAAACCTCAGATGAAAACAGAGTCAAATAAAAGTCTTATATTATCCAATTGAGCCGACATCGTTGCTAATCGAGCTTTCAGTGCAGGAAATCAAAAAAACATCTCATCATATCAAACAGATATCGAGACGAATAGAACAAATATTGCATCGAATAGTGTAGATATATTAACAAATAGAAAATTATCTGTAAATAATTTATCATGTATAAGATCTTTAAAAACTAATAGATCTTTTTTATTCGAATTCTGTTATAAAAATCCTTCATCTACATGGAGAACTCCCGCAAATCCTAATGGAGGTTATCCAAGTAGTATTATTTATCTTCTTGGTTTTATCAATGATGATACAAAAATAATATTAGCTAAGCACACTTTTGACACAGATAATGCATTGCTTAGTTTTCGTTTAAAATATATTATTAATGTCTTATTAAACGATAACACCATAAAATCTGATGAGATAGTAGATTTTGACATCCAAAACGCCATACCTTTTGCTAATAATTATATCATTCCTCTCGATATAAATTTTATACCTAAAGATAAACATCCACAAATGAGCAAGATAAAATTAATTTCTTTCATGTTTCAAAGAATAAGTGGTGCTTATGTAACTAATGCGTTTTGCTTATCGATAATAGTAAACACATCTACTTGATTTTACTTAAAGTTTGTTTAAAAATCAGCCAAGTAAGTCTTAAGTAGGTTTTTAAGGTGCAATTGCTTTTACTTTAAATTATGACATTTTTACTTAAAATTTACTTTAAATAAATGATAGAAGTAGATAGGCAACACTTGAACACTCCTAAAGAACAAAAACAGTTTTTAACTACGCAAAAGAAAGAGAAAGATCCACGAAGAGTCGAAGCTGGAAACAGACTCGCACAGATTTCTAAAGAAGCAAAAGAAAGAAAACGCGAACGTAGACAGCTCGAAGAAAAGAAAAAGATTGAGGATATGGAGAAAAATAATAAAGAAAACGTTTACTATTCTTCAATTCTTACGTATACTATCTTAGTTTTTATAGTTGGAATAGGAGCTTTTTGTTACATTGCTCATAGAAGTAAAAGTTCGAATAATATAAAAAAAGAAGAAACTCCTCAATAATAGATAAAAAACATGAGCGAGAATATTGTTGAAGAAAAAGCGGGAGAGCGTGTAGCGTTGACAAAGTCGGATCCGCTCCTCAATTTTGATTAAATAAATCATGAATAAATAATTTTTTTTTCTTATAAATAAATGAGTACTATACCATATAATAATCAAATTTATGATGCAGGTATATTACCTGTATCTGCCATAGGAGTCTCGATGGTGAGTAAAAAAGTTTTAAGAGAACCTTTAGGAACACCTCAAAGTATGCAAGGCACTTTAAAACTTTTTGGAGCCATCATGATAGGATCTGTCTTAGTAATATATTTGGAAGATAAAAGAATTATCTCAGAAAAAATCGAAAAATAAACGAAAAATCGTAGATTTTCTTCTTAAATAAATGGCTTCTATGATAGCCGGAGGAGTTTTTTAACGCATTTGCCTTTGCTGGGGCTGGATTTTTATTTTCTAAGTTAAATCATAGTGGATATGAGAAAGAAATGAATCGCTATAATCTAGCTATAGAAAAACTTGCCTGAGACAAACAATTATGGTATGAAAAAGAAGTTGCGAGAAAAAATAAGGAAGCTAAACTTCGTCAAGAACTCTCCGATGCTAATAGAGATATTAATATTGCAAATAATAACCTGATAGAGCTTAAAAAAATGCTTAATTATACTAAACTTCAATGGACGCCAGAACCAAGGCTGGATGATTATAATAAACCTAGTAAAGAAATAGAGGAGTATCAACATCTTTTTATCGGAGCTTTTGGAATAATAGAACGATGGGTGTTGGGAAAAATTATTTAACTCCTTCGGCTTATTTAAAAAAATAAAATAAGTGATTAGATAACTGTATAATCCTAAAAGATTATACCTTTTTTTTAACACTTAGAAGAAATTATGATACTCTTCCTAGTTCTTTCTTAACTTATAATGTCCATAAAGCAAAGTATTAATTTCATCTTTTAAAATGATCCTTTTATCATCATCAGCGCTTAAATCTATCTTATTTACTATCTCTGTAAAGAGATTATGTTTTCTATTTCTTATCATATTCATTCTTCTTGTTGCTTGTAGGCCACTATATAAACATTTCTCATAATCCTCAATGGCGAGGGTCTTATTTTTAACACCTTTTACTAACCCCTTACACTTAGTTTCTTCCTTACCATCTTTTTTCTTATAAGCGTATAACTTTGAATGTAATCCAACAAATTTTTCTATTTGTGTACCTCCACATTCATCCTTAAAGACACCAGGAACTTTTTTATTAAGACCTTTTTTTATATAAGGATTATCTACTATTATCTCAGAAATGTCAAAATATTGTTCTAAGTCTGGAGAAATATCTTTGTAGAAGTCCTCCGTCTCTATTTCATAATGTAGAGAATCTGTGTTCGTAAATCCAAGTCTAGCTCGATCTCCATATTTTTGTTTTATATGATTATAGTGGAAGTCATACATTAAACTTTTAGAAATATCTAAGATACTCATACCTATGTATATAGGCTTATCTAACACTAGTCTTGTTTTTTAAGTATGAACAGCAACTAAATTCTCATCAAATATTGTATAAGACTTAAAACTAGGCTTTTGAACTATTTTTTCTATTCTTCTCTCTGAACTCACCAACTCTATGTCTACTCTATTACGAATATTCTCCATAGTCTTTCCAAAGACAGAATTATTCATTAATATAAAAAAGTCCTTTTCGAACTTATTTTTTGCTAAAGTTCTTAAGTTAGTATTCTTTTCTATATAAGGTTTTAACCAGCATGATTCCTTAAAACTAATACGCCTATGTATCTTTTTTAAGACTAAACCCATTTTTAAATAATCTTTAAAGCTTCATGATGTATTACATAGTTCTTCTTATCATAAATACTAGGAATTAATTTCTTTATCGTCATATTCTCACCTAAATTTGTACTTATCCTTTCTGGAGCTAAAAGATAATCAGAATGAAGATCATGAAGGTGATCAGGATAGTCTAAGTCTACTTGGAGAAAACAACCTCTAAAAGGTCCAAGGTCCCTCCAAGAATTTAATTCCTTATTAGACATCCGCTTAAAATCATGAGTGGGGAGTCTTCTTGTCATTGCCCATCTGTGGAGATTATTAGCGTCTAAGTAAGGTATGTAGATAGAAGGTTTGTTTGGATCATAATTTGAGAGATACTTATTATTAGCAACTATGCGACATTTACATATCATAGAAACTCCACCACGAAGACCTTTCTTGATCATTAAGTACATTTCCTCATTCAATAATTGCTCCAATTGAATATTAGCTGTTTTTAAGCCGCATCCCAAGCTAATCCAGGAGCCGTATAATACCACGTCTGATCTAGGCCGTAATCGAAAACGTCTGCTAGTAAAATTACGTTGGTGATTAAATAGAGGTCGTGATAGTCCTTCATGAAAGACATATTAAATGTGTCCCAGACCTTTTGTGCGTGGGAGTAGTCAGAATCTGAAATATGTTCATTGTTTAATTTAGAATAGGAATCTTCCTTAGAAGGAAGTCTATCGTCTTTAAGTTTCTCAAAAGCATCCATATAATCGTAAGGATAGACTCCTTTTCTTGAAAGAAGTTTTATATGATCTGGATAAAAGTTTTTTAGAAGCTTAAAATCTCGAGGTTGTAAATTTCCTGCTAAGGTGCCTAGACTGAACCCCATAAAGTTAAAAGAATCTATAAATCTTAGTTGTTTAGTAATTACTTTACCATTTTTATCCTTACCCACCGGAAGATATTTAGTGAAACTTATATATTTTTCTTCATTTTTGGGAATACAAGAAATTCTCCTGGGTGTGGCAGCTAGATTTTTTATAAATAAGTGCGAATCATATCCTTCTAAATTATGGAAGATAACAGGAATAAATTTTGACTTCTTCAGTTGAAGATTGCACTTGTTGTGGGTTGCGCCTCTAAATTTCCTCATGAAATGGCAGTGATCTTTAACTTTATCGAAAGGATGCTTTGCACCAGCTTCGCGCTTGCTTTCTTTATAACCGAAAGGTTTATTACAAATATAACAATCTGAGGTGTTATAAAAGTCTAATTGGTCTTGATCCGTAAGAATAATTATCTTAGGATATTTATAGAACCTATTGTAAATATCCTTAACTTCTTTTTCTATCTTTTCTTTAATATTTCCTTGACAGTTCGAGAATTATTAGAATCATACGTGTAACTTACTAACTGAGGTTAGTAGATAAAATCAACAAAACATTTTACTAAGTAACAAAATCCAGTAGGAGTATGTTTTTGATATTGAAGGGTATTCCCTCCTAATTTCTTATTAGTTGGTTTTAAAATACATTCAAAATCGGCGTGGATGGAAAACTCCACCTTATTTCTTCCAGTGTAATTTTAAAAAGAAATATAGCTATTAGGCTCTGGGAGAATCGTTTTTACAGGTTTATGTTCTCCACAATATTTCGTATGATGTAATAGCTTTTCTTTTCCAAGTATTTTTCTTTTTCTGTCATCTATAAAATATTGAAGGCAGTAATCACAAAAATATTTTTTATGGTCATCTTTTGTTAAACCTGAACTAACTGATCTAGAAAAATTATTAATAACCGTATAATGGCGACAATATAATAGTAGGAGTCTTATATCGGGAGAATCATAAATTTCACCTATGGGACATATATCTGTTTTATCATATCCATATAAGTTAATTTTTAAATCTTCACCGCTTGCGCTCTTACTGTTATTTTTCTCAAACTTCTTAGTATCCTCGATAGGAGTTGGAAATCTAATACTTGACCAATCAAAACGTTCATTCACTTCTTTTATAAAAGATGTGGTGATTGTTTCTCTATTCTTATCCTTAGAGCTCGTAAGTAAGGCTTTATCCACGGCCCATTTAAAACATTGTTGATCTGGTTGACCTTTCTCATCTCAAAAATCATTCTTACAATTTATTACAGCTTTTTTATTTAAGATCCATTTAGGTGTGGGAATATAAGAAGAACCTTTTAAAGGTTTATATATTGCTGTGTGAAAGTGTAACTTCTCTACTCTTTCAAATTGCCATCCAGAACCAGCTTTTTCTTTATTATAAAATGAAGATAAGATCTTATGAACCATTTTCTCTAAAATCTTCTCAAGATTGGATCCTTTTTATATTCTATGATATCCAGAACTAAAATGATCATAATCTGTATCAATTATCTCATCTGTAGTAGGATCTCTCTTAATCATCTTACAGATTAAAATGAGTTCGACCTTATTATTTACAAGAGTTTTAAGATTTTTTATAATAATACCTTTACGCTTTCTGAACCAAGTCTCTGGATCATCATCATCATCATCATTAATATTTTAATTAGATAAGATTTTAAACGTCCTTTAAGAGCAGTCCCCCACTCCTCAACTCTCGAATTCTTGATACTAATTTTATTTAAAATCTTAGACATAAAATTATATATTTTTGTTCTTACATTTTTAGGAACGATACCTACTAACTTATCATAAAAATTATTTAGTGCGTTTTACATTCTATTAATTGGATTAGAGATCTTCTTAGTCTTTTTTGCAAAATATTCTCTAATACGTGAAGGGGGAGGAATAGTCTTATTTTTAGTCTTTGTAGAGTGATCTCTCGTTGGTGGTGGTGGAGAAGTAGGGATCTTATTTTTATTCATTGCAAAATATTCTCCATATGGTGGATATCGTGGTATAGGAAACTTCTGAAGGTTCCTGGTAAAATATTCTCTAATAGATGGAGATGAAGATAGAGGTGGTGAAGGAAGCTTCTTCATAGTCTTTGTGATATATTCTCTAATAGGAGTCTCAGAAACATTTTTTCTTGTCGTGCATTTCAAGACATCACTCTTTTATTTATGGAATTAATTTAAGTCATGATAATTCATTTTCTCTCTACATATATACGCTGCATTAATCACCCGATTCCTGGAAGGTAATTGAGGCGTAATAGTATCATCTACTAAATCATTTTTTGAGACTTAAATTTTTCGTGTAATTATTTTGTGAGGTCATCGTTTTCTCTCTACTTATCTACGCCGCATTAATCAACTGATTCCTTGACCTATTATCGAAATGAGGTAAAAATGCTGACTCACCAAAAAATTGATTGACAGGTATTGTGCAATCGTAGGTAACCAAAGTTCATTAATTATTCATGAGTTTGATGACATCATAGCTCATTAAATATGCATAATAGTAATATATACTTTGGCGCCATCATGGGTTTTGTTTTAGGGGATTCCCCTTTTTGATCAATTTCCTGGAAATAGCTAGCAAATTCCAGGAATTGCCACATTAAATATGCATAATAGTAATATATACTTTAGCGCCATCTTGGATTTTTTGATTGACAGTTTGAATAAAAAGGGGGCATGGCCGAATTGACCCGGAACCGGTGATTCTACAGTACTAACTGCTTTAAGTACTGTATATCAGTGGCGGATCTAGCGAAAAATTTCTGGTCACGCTATTGTACCTAGTGACTAATATGTTTGCCCAATGTACTGCCTTGGCACCATCATAGTTGGTGCCAAGGCTGAAAAATTTATAAAATTTAGACCCTCTAGAACGTCAGAAATGGCTATTTCAGAGCTGATTACGTCTAGATCAATACAACAAGTTCAGTCACTATGGAGTGCTCTGACACTTATGGAAATTCATGATTACAACGTCCAATACCATAGGTCTTCCATGTCTTGTAAGCTTCCATGTGCACTTAGTCTTCTCGTGCTTTTTGCAATCAGATAGAAACTTCTTCATATTATTGAAGCCAGTCTGTATCCATAATGATAACGTTCCAGGACAAAACAAAAGACACGGCCAGCAAATACCACAGAGCCAATCTTTCTTGGAATACCAACTCTGCTGAGAGCTTCTATTTCTAGTCAGTAGTTGCTTGTAAGTTTGGCATTGGCTGCTGCTTCACAGTAATATTTTGCTCCCAGATTGCCAAACGGAGAAGATTTCTTTAGGAAATTACTTATAATATCGGCTTCAGTAGAAGCCGTCAAACTAGCTGAAGCCTTTGTTATGTAAACTGATACAATGTGGTAAATCGCAAAGTTATTCTAGCGTGAATCTCGAACGAATAGGTATTATGTTCACGTCTCGAAGGCTCAGGTTGGGCTCTAGAAAATGAGCGTGACTAGATGTTGCACAACTGCGCGTTTGAGCATGCTCAGATGCCATTAACCAATCAGATTGGGAATATGTCTAGTATAAAATAATATTACTTGATCGGGCTGAATTCTGAGAGCCCGACCAAGTTGTGAAAAGCATGGAACTACAATCGTCCACAAAATATCTGAGACAAATACACCCCTCCCGCTATTTCAATGTTGTTGTCAAGAATTACATGCTTAAATTTTTGTTTTGTATGCTGGATATTTGCCGCTGAGAATGCTGTTGTTATGTTACTGTCAGTTTATCCTTTAATGGTGGGCGATACCGATACCAAAGTATCGATACTGTCGATACTCACACGTATCGATATGGTATCGATACTTTTGTAA
>JAOBYK010654999.1:0-10612 GCA_025434845.1 Phenganax subtilis | reverse complement strand
TGTGGACTCGAATTGTTGGATGGGAGGGATCCCATTGGTGGCAGAATGTACGGGTAATTCATGTGCAACCGAAAAAATTTTGCATCAAATTTCATAGTCAAAAGGGTGCCTTGTGAAAATCTATCAACAACTGCGCGGCAGAAGGATATCTGCACTTTACTAAATTCACCATTTCTTTTGACCAATGACGAAGAAACAAAACTACGAGAAGACTTCAAAGTCTTGATTGGACGACTGCTTATTTCTCGTGTTCCCAGTTTGTCCTTTTTAAAGAGTATATTCCCCCGTCATAGTTCACATAAATACCAACTTGAAATATCCCAAAAGCCAATGATCGTCCCTTTGGCGATGCAATTTAAGAATGAAAAGAAATACAGTGACGTTGTTGACATCCTCGATTACTATGAAAAGGAGATTGAAGAAATCTATGCTAAGGCAGGGATTGTTCAAAAATCAGCAAAAGACCCAGTTACACACGAATATTCACCAACTGAAGGCCAATCATCATTGCCACACCGATCAGGGGCTCATTTCAAACAAATCGATGAAAACGATCACTTAAGAAATATTTCTGTACCATTTGTAGGGGACCAGCTTACTCTTGTTTAATATGCTGAGGCTAAGGACTTGCGAGCGGGATCACACACCAACAAAGAATGACTAAATCACTGCAGTTCATTTCTATCAGAGCTTTTTCATACTGGGATGTCATACCTGCAGGTAATCGAAAATTGATGTTTTATTACTACACTTAAAAGCCATTACTTTAAAAAATGTTCCAAATTTTGGGTGGCAGTAACTTTAGTAAACTCAAGTAGTTTACATCGGCTTAAGTACAATATTTATGACCTTCCTGTAGAACACACGTCAGCATTACGCAGACTTACTCCTCTATGATGTGTAGTAGGTAACCCCAGATATACATCAAATTCGATCAACCATTGTTTCTGTAGTTCGTATTCAATGTATTGTATCATTCTGGCTCAGTGAGAGATATTGGAACGTTAAAATATTTTCGAGAAAAGTACAATAGAAAAAACGTAACCCCCTAAAAGGTAGCTGATTCTTACGTAGGCTCAGAACAGTTTCAATTAAGTGTTGGAAAAGCTTATATCTTGATAGCAGCTATGGACTTCTGGGGCCTGCATCAGATGCTCCAACAAGGCCAATCCCACCACAAGGTATACTTCACATGGCAAAAGAAAAGAAAATGGTATATTTTCATGACGCTATTGGTGCTTTTGTCGATGAATTTGTTATAGCTGACCAAGAAAAAGAAAGTATGAACGGACACGAAGAAGATACTAATGCATTTGATGTCGATTATACAACACGTATAAACGAAGAAGTCAATGAACCAGATAGAATGAGGTATTTAGTAAGTGACAAATCAAGCTTTGACCCTTCATGCACAACGATAAAATATATTTTTTGGAGAGGTATCTACATAGTCATGTATTTTTTCTTAGATACTATCCTCGCACCTCTTCCTGCAGCCATACTTTCTTTTAAAAAATTTATTCCATCAAGCTCCCTCCCCCCGCTCAAGATTCGATACCGTAAAGTCACTGCCAGAATCTCTGGCAGGAAGTCGACAGCCTTTATCAGGGCTATCTCACTTAGTATCTCACTTCACGCAAGTAGCTAGTCAATTGCTCACTACTCACGCGAATTTTAGAGATAGCCCCGGGAACGAGGTTGTAGAAATACTTCCTTGTTGTAAACATGAAATGTCTAATTCCCAATATTCTCCGAAAATTATGACGAGAGTGTGATCGCCACTTGTTCGGTTATGTCGACGATTGCCGAAGATGTGGACATTTAGCCATTACTTTGGACACTTTTGAGCTGTAACATAGTGGTTAGCCGCTGAACCCGCAAGTGCAAGCGGCTACCCACAAAAATCCTGGCGGCGCCACTGTCAATAGAACAAAAGTTCAAGGCAATCACTGATGAGTTGTGGTTGTATTCTGTAGCATTGAGCTGTTAACCCATTATTGTCACAAACAGTGCAGTGATATGACATATTACGACCAAACTTGCAGTTGAAAGTTGCGAGTTCTCTGTGTTTCTTGCCATCCTAAATATTATTTGATACATATGCACACCATGAAACAAATGTCAGAGCGACACACCGAACAAAACGTTACAAGTCGGCAATTAGGGGCATCAAGCAAAAATTCGCAATTAAAGTTTAGTTGTGTTTATTCCGAACAATGCACAGCGACGTAGACTTGCGTCAATTTGAGGGGCGTATCACTCGAAAGATAGCGTACCAGATTTTTTTAAAAAATCCCAAGACTGTTTTACAGATTTTGAGATTTTTTAAAACTTGAGTGATTTCGAAGATTTGTCAAGATTTTAAAGAGATTTTTTGTGATTCTCCAAGATTTATTGTATTTTTTTGAGATTTTGAAGATTTTAGCAAGATTTTTGTGATTTTAGAACGTTAAAGATTGTAAGACTATTGTGATTTTAAAGATTTTTTAGGGATTTTCAAAGATATTTGAGATTTTTTCACAGATTTTTGTGAATGTGTACGGGATTTTTCGGAGTGAGACGCCTCTCGCATCAATTGTCGTCAATACGACACGGCCACAGAATTTGGCCCAAATCACATATTGGGTGGGCATTTCATTAAGTCAACGAAGCAAAGATCTGCAATTGAAGTCAAGTAAATTCAAGATAGCCGGCCACGAATTTTTGCGGCTGTGTTGTAGTCTAGCTGTATAGACTGGCAATCAGGCGTTGCAACTAATATTAACTGTAAGCAATCATCGGAAAGTTTACATTATACAAGTCAGAGTCAACATGGGGCTGCTACGTTCTACTGAGTTTTTCATAGTAAGGGATTATAAAATTGTGAAGTCTTGGAGTTCAAAATAGCAGGTTTTTGGCACTTCTCGCTATCCTGATATATTTATTACAGCATTAGCTAACTAACCCAAAAAAACAAACAACACAAAACAAGCAGGTAGATCGAAGAGAATAATCTGCATAGAACTATTGGCGAACTAAAACTATATCGCCATGTGTCATGTTATCAACTTATAGTAATTGCTGCTACAACACTACCAAAAAACGAAAAAAGTCTGAATTGACCAAAACGAAGTATATAAGCTTGAAGTATAAATGAGTGGAAAAAGATTACCAAAAAAAACCTAATGTTATAATATTTTAACACAACAAAAAATATAACGTCGTGTACAATGCATACCTGTTAAACGACGTCACTTTGCTTTTTTAAATGATTTCCGACCGCAAAGCATGCTGGTAAATTGTACGTCCGCCATCTTTTTCGTTATGATGAATTATTCATTTCCTTGATGAAAATGCGTTCAATTTATTGAAATCTGGAAACTATTTGGAAACTACCAAGCCGGAAACTGCTAGGAAACTACTAAGCACTCATTTATTTAGGAAGATAAGCGTTGGAAACTACTGCACTTTGTTCGCTCATTGGCCGGAGATTAATGAGGAAACTACCGAGGAAAGTGTAAAAGAAAAGCCTACACCCCCTGGTGCGATGGAGGTTCTACCGTAGTCTTTAGTCGCACAGCTCTGTTTGATAAGTGTAATTTCACTGATTTGCTACGTTCAAATTGAGCAGAATAGAAGCGATTTTTCTGAAATTTCATTGGATTTACGCTTGGTTTATCTGATTGATTTTGCATGAATATTAATTTCTGGTGCGCTTCAATTCTACGTTTGAGTGAGAATAGTCAGCCCATATTTTCCTAGACAGATTGCTTTCCCTGTGATGTTGGTTTGAAATTTAACGATGTCAAAAAGTTTGCCGATGCTGAAAAGCTTCAGTTCATTCAAAATGTGTGGAATCCTGTTAACAATCGGTCAGTTGAATTGCCGTCTGCTGTAGACTTGGAAATATCGTGAAAATTTGTAAATCAGGTACTCAGTCACGGTTGTCACGTGGAAAGTCCAAGTCTGCATCCCTCGAGGGAACTAAAGTTCGCGTCTGATCACGCCTAGTGCCAAACACGCGCCCGCCATCGACCTTAAATTATTTCTTAGAATACATACTTTCCAGGGCTTCATGACGTAAAGTATTCTCAAATTATTAACCACTGGTATGGATTTTGCATGTGATTGTGGACTCGTGCTTTCTAAAACTTTGCAATATTTTCACTATTTTTATTGAATACATCGAAAAAATACAAGACAACAAGAATAAACAACAAAATGATTAAAGAAAAACTGGAGCTTTGACCACAAAAAGTTTTAGTTGAGTCGAACAGCACGAGTAAAGCGCCATCGAGCTTAAAGAAATGGTGCCATAGAAGTAAATTTTATAATAATAATTATTACTACTCATCAGCTACTCTATTATTCAAGTCATAAATTTAATGACAAAATGGCAGACAGACTTTGCTTTATGGTTTTACAAGTAACTGCAACCATTACCTTCGAGTAATCCTTTTTCAAGTAGCATGATAAACGTTTCAGTGTGAGATAGCGCAATGTTCATTTCTATCATTGACAGAAATGTTGTATGACGGCAACGGCGTAACACCATGCAATAGCACGGAGTGCTTTTGTGTACAATTATTTAGCACGCATAATTGCTCAATCTTAAGGAATGTGCGCAAATATATATCGTACAGATCGCCATCTTGAAATAACTGGCACAACAATCTAACCAATTTCTTTGTTTAGGAACAGTTTGCAGCTGATACAATACATATATATCGCGCAGCGCTGCAGACATCTCTTGTCATACCAATCGCTCAAACCGAGATATACACTGGCAGTCAAAAAGAACTGCTCAAACTCTGTTATTACCAAGTGTTACAAGCCTAACAAAACTTGCCTATTTCATTTATAGTTGCGTTCCACGAAGGAGAACGCTTCCTAATCGTGACGTCACTGCTGGGGTCTATGCCTTTTTGAGATTTTGGATGTAACATTTGCCTCGTTTCCGTCTATATAGCATATGCTTCGGTCACAGTTCCTCGGTTTCGTGGTGCGTCTTAATTTCCAAAACATTTCCATGCGCTTTTTGAATGTTTGTTGGATTACTGTACTTCCTGGGTATTTTTTCGGCGGATTAAAATAGTCAATGTAAGTCGAGTTGTGTTATGACTTGACCTGTTAGTATATATGAATAAAGATACTTGTCAGAGCATCAAGAATTTGTCTAGCGGTGTTTTATCGATGAGAAATCCGACATATTAATTTGCTGCCAAGTTACATGCTTTTTGTCAGCACGAGTTTACAGCAGATTTAACTTTGGGACGAGATCCAGCATGTTCTCTTCGGCCATTGAATATTGAAAAAGTAAATGTTGTTAAGTATTTGAAGCTACAGTGCTGTTTGAAAAATCTGAGTTTCAAAGCATGGCAAATAAATATACAAATCTCAGTTATTTGGATGGGTTGCCTTCGGGCAGAAAGACCGTTATCATGTCAATAGTAGGTGGTCATACAAATGAACATACACATCCCAGTTGTTTGGTTGGGTTGCCTTAGGACAACAAGACCATGTCTATAGTAGGTGGTCACACAAATAAATATACATATCCCAGTTATTTTGTTGACACAATAAATGTAATCAGTAATCATAGAGAAGCAGAGCGAAGTTATTCCTGCCAATTCAGCAGGATTTTTCGTTACCAGTGTTTTATTAGCAAAAATGACAAATGTGGTGGCTATCAGACTTCTGATACCCTGATAAGTTATTCTGTTGGCAACTTTGTGAGAGAAAAGTTTTCTAAGGCTAAATTATGCGGTGGTATGTATTCACCAAACAATAACATTAATTTTCGTTGGAATGTGTTGGAAAACAAATTAGCTTTAAGAGGTTGAGTGCCACATGACTGTCGAAGCTCACCAGGGGGCTGCTTTTATACATCACTAGGACCTGTTCTTTAGAACAATCCTGATTGCCAGTTTTGATATTCGTAGCGCAGGCATTACAGAGCAGTTGATATCATTTCACCTCACGAGCTCTCTGCTAGTCTTGGGGATTTCATCAGCCACCGTCACCCTGCACACCCTTCTGGCCTCTCTACATTTTGCTCAAACCGAAAATGGGCGCAAACACATCCATCTCTGAATGGACTCTAAGACAACAGAAGCTCTATTACCTCTGTTCAATCTTTCATTTCAACTACGATCCACCACAGAAGAGGTTATAATTGCGACTATTCTCCAAAACTACGAAACGTCTCTTGTGTTCACCTATGACTCTGACTTTTCAAATTATCGAAGTTAGTCGTTCTGACATTGCTTAATACATATTCATAGTTTAAAGCTGGAAAAAACATTTTTTTTGCATGTAAGGTTTGGGAAGTTATCTGTCATTTCTTATTGCACAGTTATAGATTTACCTGTAAAGCTGGGGAAAAATGCCTGTTACATTTCAAGTTATTCGTTCTGATATGGCTTAATGCGCATAGTTATAGACTTACTGCAAGCGGGTTATTAAAATCTATTGTTGCGTTAGACTTATGAGGCACTGAAGATTTGTCATTTTATACACGCACAGGCATCCACAAATACGTGAAGGAAAATGAAATTGTGTTTCATAGGATCATTATTCATTGTCCAGTTAATGATCAACTTTTGAAAATCTTCATGGACAGATATGAATTTTTTTCTGTTCAATGAATATTAACATTTTGGACAACGTTTACTCAGTTACAGCGAACGCACTTCACTAATCTAAGATTATTTCTAGTTTATTTAATAAATATACGCTGTTACCAATGTTTAGTGCTTGGTAGGACCGCCTCTAGCCTTTACGACGGCTTCACACCTCCGTGGTATGCTGTCAATCATGTGTGTTAGCTTGTCTTGGCGGAAGCTTCTCCAAGCAGATTGCATGCTTTCCCACAATTCATGTACATTTCACTGATTTTTCCCTTGGACGATAGTCTTGACGTGATCCCACGGATTTTTTACGGGATTCAGGTCAAGGGATTGAAGTGGCCATTCCATGACTGTAGTTCCTTCCTCGAAAAAGCACTCTTTCACGATCCTAGCTGTATGGCATGTGGCATATTGCCTCTAAAACTTCTCAGACAAGGAATAACGATAGTCTTCGAACAGAATTCACAATCTCACTATCCTGCTTATGTAAAACATAATTATCGAGTACGATTGCGGGACAGTTGCCACGACTTTATTTTCCCCATATCTCTAAAATCTAAGATTACAAGTCACGTATCATGAGCTTGCGAGAAAAATACTAACTTGAGCAGTTCTTTTTGACTGCCAGCATAATTCCAACTGCAGAAAGATAAGAAAACTCAAAATCTTCTCAAAGCTTCAATGATCAGGTGCCAAAATTTTTACTGTCTCTAGGATGAAATCAAGCCGCTTCTAAAGAAAGGTAATGCCGCCAAACCACTTCGAGCGACAACGAAGCTATTGTATTACATGAACTGCACTGTCAGTTGATGCAAGTGATAGAGAACGATAATCGCAAGAACGAGAATCGCAACCACCTTAATGATACCTTTGCGTTTGGAAAACATAAAAATTAGAAAAAAAAAAGATTGAACCAACTTTTCGATTATGAAACGTTAAGGATGCTGATCCGGAAGTGCAAAATCTGAAAGAACCAAGAAGACATCAGCGAGAGAAAAGACAACTGGAAAAACAGAAGTGCCTCTGGTGGCAAAGTATCGTAACTAAACCGATCACATTTTAGGGCACACCATCTTAAGAGCCAAACCAAATTCTTTTGCTTTATCCTGCTCCGATTATGCAATATACTGATAATCTATTAATTAAATACTACCACCCCCCCCCCTTTACCCAGAAATTCCAGAATATTGTATTCAAAATTAACTCTATAAGTCCCAGCAACGAGCATATATGACAACAGCTGATATAGAACTGTCGACATGGTTCTTCTCATCATAAACTGGTTGCAAGTAGTTTCTTTAAAGTTGCTTCTTGTTCTTGCAATTGATTTTTCAACTGTTGAACCTTGATATCTCGTGGTGATAGAAAAACGTGGCAATGACTTGGATCAGTCATAGTTTCATCAGTACTCTTGACTTCAGCATCAGGTATTTTTGCTTCTAGAGACATTTTCATATGCCGAATGTCTCTCCCAGTACATTCTTCAAGTACAGTCTCTTGATTAGCGCTCGAGATTTTGTAATCTACTTTAGAAGCTTGCATACTAGTAATTCCAGATGCCCCGTTACTTGTTTCTGTGTTTTTCAAGTTCAACTTTCCTGACAGCATGGCTGAATGGTTTTGCTGAACACCCTGTTGCGCCGTCAAAATGCCGGAACTCTTGAGCAGATTATAATCGTCACAAATACCTTGTCCCTCTTTACTTCTACCCTCTACTAAAACTTTGTTTCTTTGTTTTTGCACATTATCTCTAATCTGGCGATAAACGTGGTATCGCTTTGTTTCATCGTGAAATTTATAGTTTCCTTTCCGTTCATCGTATTGATAAACTTGATTTGGCAATATATGACGAACTCCATTATTTGTTTGTCGATCACGTTCGACTTGGCGATTAACTTTACAGACATCACGCTCCTTTGCAGGCGTCCTCAAGGCAATCATGCCTGCATTAAAGGGAAATGCTAATGGCGTTGAAACTTTGCCAAAATCAGTTTGTGTCGTTGTCAGGTTAGAAACCGATAATTCCTGTCCCTTAGGCGGGGAACATGGAGGCGTGGCAGGAAAATTGTCTGGAGAGTCCATGATGTTCTTTAATCGTTTATCAACCGGGGATGAACGTACTTCGGATAAAGAAAAAATGTTGATAATAACTGGCATGTTATCATCTTCTGGGCCTCTTCTTAAGTTTAAAAACTCAATGGGTGTTTCTGGATCGTCAGCACTATGGCTTCTGAAGTCCTCTGACTCATCTAAAGACCTTTTTAAACTACGTTTTATATCACAGATATTTTCTGGCGGTAAATGTACTGAAGAATTTTCAATAATGCCTTTCAGACCATAGTCAGACTCTTGCAGTGTTCTTGAAAATCTCTTCAGATCATGATTTCCAACTACTTTTTCATCATAAAAACTTTTTTTAATGAGTTCATTGCTGTTGAGCTGGCCCTCATTTGATTCTTTGGAGAATTTTCTTTCCCCCTGAACAAGATTTTTTAAAGTTATTTTCGAAACTTGTTGAGCTGGATGGGAGGTTCTTTCATCTTTAAACTCACACCAGGGAATCTTCTGTGCATTGTCAAATTTCAATGGAGGTGGAAGTCGTGTGCGCCTAAAGTAAAAGATGTATTTAATAATCATAGACATAAAAGACATAGAATGCAAACCCCCTATCTCGCTTCAGTCAAAACTTTGTCTTCACAAAATGGCTGATACAAAAGGGCATTTTTACTCGGTCCAGTCTCTTGCACTGAAGAACTTCGCGCGCCTGCGGGATTTTTGCACGAGGAGAGAGGCTTTCGAGTTTCGTTTGAACATGTGTGGTTTGTATTTTGTAAATTGTAAATCGGTTGACGAAAGTTACGGGGCATTAATGGCGCATTCAAAAAAGGATACGCACGGTGAAAAAGTGGAGACATGATTCGCAATCAACACGCACTTTATGTCTGTATTTATATGTTAATAGCGAACGAAATTAACTATTATATATTATATCTAACAAATAAATTTATAAAGACAAAATTAGCACCCAAGCATGTGAAAAAACATAAGATTCGGTTCCTGTGTGCACAGTTTACTGGGATGAGCTACACAAGATATCGAAACCCTTCAATTGTTTGTTTAGAAGCCGGTAGCTTAATTATAGGTCAACGTTAATTTTAAGGAAGAATTATTGTCTGCTTGCCTATAAACTTGGAAATGAATTTTTTCCTACAAATTTTGTCTGGATTAATAGAAGATTTGCTTTTACAAAGCTGGGTAAATCACTGCCATCCTGGATTAATGCACGCTAGTTCAGCTTTGGGGAACTTGTGCGGCAGCACCCGAAGCAAATATTTTAGGTACTTGTTCATAACCTTGTAAACGCTATTGCTAAAAACTCGTTTAGACTAATGGAAGCCTCAACTTGCGGAGCCTTAAAGCTAACAGACATACAGAAAAACGGCGCTTAAAACTGTTGGTTCAAATTTAATCCTAGATTACCACTAATCCAGTTTTTAATAACCGACCCCAGTAGTGATTAGCGTGGAAGTATCTGTGGATTGCTTTGCGTTGCGAGTTCAATAGAATATTCCAAACGCTAATATTTTCGGAGTTTTATTTCACATATAATCGTACAACAACTGACTGAAGAGATGTCCTCTTCAGAGAGCCAAGTTAGAATATACGAACTGAACTTGATTTGATAGACTGAATAGATTTATGATATTTACATGTTGCTTTTATACACTAAGATATAGACGTTGTTAGATAGAGTCAGCAAATTTTTAGTTAAGGCGTTATCACTAAGCATGGCGTATAGAAAATATATTGTAGTTACAAAATATAGGTTAGGCTATGCTGTCTAATAATTACAAAGCAGAAATCTGTATTCGAGAAGTTTAAAGTGCGTCACAGGAAACTGCATAAACTGCGTTTAATTAGTCGCGTGACTAAAGGCTAATTTCCACTCGGGAAAATAAGCAGCAGATCGGACAGGATCTGAGAGTTTTCCGATCCGGTCCGAT
>JAOBYK010654888.1:0-10616 GCA_025434845.1 Phenganax subtilis | reverse complement strand
CTGCCTATTTTGGTCCTTTGTGGTGTAAAGCGATTGTAGGCTTTCATATTTTCACAGGTAAGGATACATGATAATACATTTGAAATAGTTTCGTTTAGAAGACTGACAGGCGCTATAATGGTCGATATTATCAGACTAGAAACAGCTTAAATGTTATACTATTATCATTTTTCTGTTTTTACTAGGCTCTGACTAGTTTTGTAATAATCCTTAGAAAACAAGACAAACTAGACTTCAACAAGGCAGAATTTTGCTATATTTGTGAGAAGCCTTTTGAATATATTAAATATAAGCAAAGTAAGGAAAGGTTAGATAAAGTTAAGGACCATTGTCACTTTACGGGGGAATACAGAGGAGCTGCTCATAACAGCTGTAATCTATCTCTACATGCATTAAAGTTCATCCCAGTGGTGTTTCATAACTTAGAAGGATATGATTCTCATCTCTTTATAAAACCTCTAAACAACACCTCTGGATCAATTTCTTGTATTCCAAAAACTGAAGAAAATTATATAAGCTTTATAAATTATGTACCTGTAGATAAAGACAAAAATGGAAAAATAACCAAGCAACTGAGATTTACTGACTCCTTTAAGTTTATGGCTTCTAGTTTAGAATCTTTAGTAAGCAACTTAACCAAAAAGGTACACAAGACCTACTCAAAGTTAAAAATTATTTCCCAGACCATTTGGAATTACTCTCTAGAATAGGAATCTATCCCTATGACTATATGGACTCTTTCGAGAAATTTCAAGACACGATCTTACCTCCTAAAAAGGAATTCTATTCAAAACTTAACAATAATAATATTTCAGAAGAAAATTATCTTCACGCACAAAATATCTGGGAAACCGTTAACATGAAAAGCCTTCAGGATTATCACAATCTTTACTTAAAAACAGATGTGCTTTTACTTGGAGATGTGTTTGAGCAGTTTCGAAAAGTGTGTATGAAAAATTATGATCTAGATCCAGCTTGGTATTTTGCTTCTCCTGGATTAGCATGGGATACAGCCTTAAAAATAACAAAGGTTCATTTAGAACTTCTTTCTAAAGAAAATATGTACCTTATGGTTGAGGAAGGTATAAGAGGAGGTGTGTCCATGATTACAAGACGTCATATTAAGGCGAATAATAAGTATCTTCAAAAGCTTTATGATCCTACAAAACCTAATACTTATATTCCTTACTTAGATGCAAACAACTTATACGGTTGGGCAATGATGCAAAAACTTCCCACACATGATTTTAAATGGATGAGTAGTGAGGAAATAAAAAATTGGAGAAATCTTGGATGTATCATAGAAGTAGATTTCGATTATCCAGATCATCTTCATAACCTCCACAATGATTATCCTTTGGCTCCAGAAAAAATTCTAACCCAACTAGATAAGGGTATTACTATAGAAAAACTAGTACCCACTTTCCGTCATAAAAGAAACTATGTAGTACATTATCAAATCCTAAAAAATTACTTAGAAAAAGGTCTTATATTCTAAAACAAATTCATAAAGGAATTAGTTTTAAGGAGTCTACATGGCTAAAACCTTATATAGAAAAAAATACAAATCTTAGAACTTTAGCAAAGAACAAATTTGATAAAGATTTCTTTAA
This sequence comes from Phenganax subtilis, assembly GCA_025434845.1. Lineage (NCBI taxonomy): Eukaryota > Metazoa > Cnidaria > Anthozoa > Malacalcyonacea > Clavulariidae > Phenganax > Phenganax subtilis. The sequence goes on along the minus strand of JAOBYK010654888.1, from coordinate 9,003 downwards.
ACTTATGAATAATGCGGTTTTCGGAAAGACGATGGAAAACATCAGAAAAAGAGCTAATATAGAACTTGTCAACAAAGAATGGAGATTTATGAAACTTATCGAAAAACCAGAATACAAGTCCTATGTGGTATTTAATGAGAATTTTGTAGCAGTTCACTCATATAAAACAAAAATAATCTTAAATAAGCCTATCTACATAGGAATGAGTATCTTAGACATTAGTAAATATCTTATGTATGACTTCCACTATGACTATATTAAGAAGAAATATGGTGAGAAAGCAAGATTAGGATTTACAGATACGGATTCTCTTCTCTATGAAATTGAGACAGAGGATTTTTATAAAGACAGCTCTTCAGACCTAAATCAGTATTTTGATACCTCAGAAATAATAACTAATAATCCTTATATTACTAAAGGTTTAAATAAGAAAGTTCCAGGAGTGTTTAAGGATGAATGTGGAGGTACTCAAATTATAGAGTTTGTTGGACTCCGAGCAAAACTATATGCTTATAAAAAGGAACAAAATGAACAAAACGAATCACAAGAAGTAAAGAAATGTAAAGGGTTGACAAAAGCTGTTATAGAAAAGAATCTAAAACTAGAACATTATAGAAATTGTCTATATAGCAGTTTACCAGTGATGAGATCTATGAATATCATAAGAAATAGAAAACATCAGCTTTTCTCTGAGACTGTTAATAAAAGAGCTTTAAGTACAGAGGATGATAAAAGGATTATATTAGAAGATAAGATAAATACCTTGTCTTATGGACATTACAAGGCGAAATAATTAAAAATAGAATAAATAGAATGAGCATTACTAAAACATAACATATCGAGGGGGACACCGGGTGCAAAGCAGCTAAGAATGTACAAACATCATGGAATTTATTGTGACTAAAAAAATGTTTATCTCCGTTTTAAAAGATAAACATTTTAAAGCACTTTTCCTAATATCCATCCTCCTAATATTCCTGAAATTCCCATTATGATATGTTGATACTCCACCATTTCTTTACTAGGTTTATAATAGTCTTCTAATTTTGGTTCTGGAGTCCATTCTAAACGTGTAGAATTAAGTGCTTTTTTAAGATTATCAAGAACTTTATTAGTAGAACTTATATCTTTATTAGCATCTAATAGTTCTTGCCGTAAACATGCTTCTTTGATTTTTTCGAGCTACTCCTTTTTCATACCATATTTCTTTATCTTGAGCTAATTTTTCCATAGCTAAATTGTGTCTATTCATTTCTTTTTCATATCCATTATGATTTAGTTTAGAAAACAGGAACCCTGCTCCAGCAAAAGCAAATGCATTAAAAAGTCCTCCAACTACCATAGATGCCATTTATTTATCGATTTTTTCTGGAATAATTTTTTTATCTTCGAGATATTTTACGAGAACACTTCCTAACATAACAGCTCCAGCTAATTTTAAAGTACCCTGAACGCTTTGAGGTGTCGCTAAACTTTCTCCTAAAACTTTTTTACTTACCATAGAAACTCCAACAGCAGATAAAGTTAAAATTCCAGCATTATAAATTTGATTTACATAGTTTTTCTTAGTTTGCTCATTCATTTATTATATAAGAAAAAAAAAATTTAATCAAAATTATCCAAAACTCTTTTGTCTTGTAAGACGCCCCTATTTTTTGTTTCCTCTATTTTTTCTTCTTTAAATATTTGTTTTTTTATTTTTATAAAATAAGTAAAAGACAGTAGATATTCCAAATAAAGAGACTAAAATAATTGAATACTTGTTAAAATACTAAAAGAAACAAGTTCTTCATTATTTTTATCCTGTTCTTCACGAGCTCTTCTTTTTCTTTCTTTGGCATCTTAGCCGGATCTTTAGCAGTTTGTGCAACTTCGTTGATTTTCTTTTGCGTAGTAATAATACTACATTGTTTTACTTGGTTTGTTTTTTCACTTAAGATTTGCTTATTTTCTTCTGTCATTTATTATAAGAGATTTTTAAACAAAAATCAAGTAAAAATCAAGTAAAAATATTTCACTTAAAACTTGCTTAAAACTTACTCAAACATAAATTAAGTAAAAATCAAGTTATCTTAAAATTACTTAAAACTTGCTTAAAACTTGTTCAAAAGTCGGCCAAGTAAGACTTAGGTAAAACTGAGTAGATTTCAAGTAAAAATCAAGTTATCTTAAAATTACTTAAAACTTCCTTAAAACTTGTTCAAAAATCGGCCAACTAAAACTTAAGTAAAACTGAGTAGATTTCAAGTAAAAATCAAGTTATCTTAAAATTACTTAAAACTTGCTTAAAACTTACTCAAACTATTTTTAAGTAAAAATCAAGTAAAAATATTTTACTTAGTGCGTACTCAAAAACGTGCTAGGCTTACTAGGTTTTTGTATCGACAACTATGCTTAAACAAGACTCATTTTTTACGACACCACCACTAGTTTTCTGCATCATTACAGACATCATTTTTACTTCGTTCGTTTGTGGATGCGTATCTTTAAGCATAAAAATAACATTTAATGGAACGACAATATATCTAGTAAAAATTACAGGATTTTGAATATCAATCTCTGTTATATCATAAGATCTTATGGAGTTATCATTTAATAAGAGATTCAAAACATACTTTAACTTAAAACTTGGTAATAAGTCATCCGTGTCAAACGTGTGTTTAGTTATTATTATTTTCGTTTCATCATTGATAAAACCAGGAAGATGAATAATACTATTAGGATATTCTTCATTTGGATTTATAGGTGTTCTCCAAGTAGACGTAGGATTATCATAATAAAATTCGTATAAAAAAGATCTGACAGTTTTTAAAGATCTTATAAGACTTACGTTATTTGCAACTATTTTCCTATTCGATGTTATACGTTTCTCGTGATCATTTACCTTAGAGTTGGTTAAAGAAATATCTACTTGATTAACCGTAACATTTGTTTCGTTTCTTTGGCTTCTCGCTTCATTCTTTTTGCTTATCGAATTATTGTTTGCTATTTCTGTTTTATTCGTGTTAACGTTTGTTAAAATAAAATTTATGTTTCTGTGATTTCCCACAGAAAATCCTCGATTAGCAACGATATCTGATCTGTTGAATAAAATAAGAGATTTATTATTTTCTGTCTCCGTCTGAGCGTTTTCTAGTTTTTCTTCGATATTTTTTATATCTTTTTCGTTTTCTTTTTCGAATCCAAAATACATTGCCATTTATTATATGATATATTTTGAAACGAGTATCCCAGCAATTAACATTACACCTGCTATTTCTAAGAGATAAGAATTATTTTCTGGAACTTTATTAAAAACTTTATCTGAAAAAGAATCCTTCTTTTCTGGAACTTTTTCTGGAACCTTTTCTGGAACTTTTTCTGGAATTTCTGTAATCTCTGCTTCAAGCTTTTTTTCTGGAAATTTTTTTGGCTTTAAATAGTTAACTTGTTTGTTGGTTCCAAATCTCATCTCATCCGTAGCCAGAGTTAAAATATTATTAAAACCCGGAATTGGCTTTTCTAGAATAATCATGTTTGACGGGATCAGAATAATTCCAGGGCCTATCACCATATTTAAAACAACGTTCGTACTTTTGATAGCCGTTCTCATATTAGAAATAGTCACCGTAGGATCATCTTGAACGATCGTGGCTTGAACTAATTTATGAAACACGTCTTGAGTTTGTAAGGATTTTGCTCCATGATTCACAATGCTCCATCTCGTGTTGGCTTGAGCTCCTAAGATGGAATAAATGCAGGATTTAGCTGCTTGTTGTAATAGGTTTTGACCTAGATCGGTTAAACCATCGGAATCTTTCTTTATAAATAATTTCCAATCTTGGTCACTTTTATTTATGATTCTAAAACCATCTCTGTAAACGTCCTTTAGACCTATAAAGTTATACTTAGAATCAGGTTTATATCTCTCGGGGTACTTGAACATCATTTTTAAAGCATTATTAGGGTTTGTAGTATATCTAATTAGTTTTGGATTATCTCTAACATAATTCTTCTTAAAACTCGGTTTAAAAGGAATCTTTTTCTGGACAGGCCTTATGACGTTTTTGGTGGCATAAGGCGTGTGTTGTTCTGGATAACGTAAGAATCGGGCCATGTGGTAATAAAAATAATATCTAGCTATGCTCGAGATGATAGCTGGCTGGTTTTTATTATTAATATGTTCTAGACTCATCCTCCTAAATAACGTATAACATAAGCGGCTAATAAACTCGTAAAATAAGGGTCGTTGATGTAGTCAAAAGGAGCTTTTCTTATATCTTTATTATCATTTTTATTCTCATAGCGTGTTTTTAAAGCTGGAAAATTGACTTCAAAACCATCTTTCTCATTTACAAAGATCTTAAACTTAGTAAAGTCTAGCTTTAAGTTTTCATTTTCTAAAATTAATCCTTTCAAGGTACCAAAATGATTCCAGATTTGTGGGGTCCAATAAAGATCCTTCCTCTTGTCCAAAGATTCAAGCCATTTTTTATTATGGTGAAAAGCATAAGTTCCTATTTCATAACGATAATTAGAAAGCTTATAAGGTTTATAATAAATATTATCTATTAAATCGAGTTCTTTAGAAACACTAGCTTCAAAATAAAACTTTAAACATATCAGCATTTGGATATTTTTTTAAGAATCTTTTTTTAGCTTCAGATCTATCCCAAGTTTTTATAAGCGTCATGGCTTTATCATAGTTTTTTCCATATTATTTTTCAAACATAGGATCAAGCTGTGGAAATAAATTATCACTTCTGATTTCCATTTTATTTTACAACTTTTTTATTTATAATAAATGGTAAAGTTAACAGTATTTATAGAAAATAACGCTTCAAAGGAAATATTTTTAGATAGAAATATTAAAATAGATCTTGGAGACAAATTATTTGTTAAACCAGTAAGTGTTTTTTGGGACTTTAAAAATATTAAAAACAAGTATAAAATAATTACAGTAGGAAGTAAAGAAGTAGTCTTAGAGAACGGTTATTATACTTTTAAAAACATCCAAGAAAAACTTGCCTCTGAAGGAATAAAATTTTCTACCAGAAAAGATCACCATGTCAATATTTTTCATGAAACAGAAAACTTATCTTTATGTTATTTTGGTAAGTTTTTAAGATTTTCCTTAAATAAAAAAATTCCTGCTAATACTGGGATATAAAGTGAAAATGTTGCTGATATCCATCTGTTACTAAGGTATATAACTATACATTGCGATATCGTGGATTGCTCCAAAATTTTTGATACACAAGGAAAATTAAGTTCTTCTATTGTTACTTTACCTATTACTACGGAACAAAAATTATCTGGATCTGTTACTCAATATAAAGATGTAGAAAGCTCCTTACAAGTAAGAGAAGGAATTTATAACAAGCTAGTCTTTTGGATAAATTCAAATATCAATGAAAATGTAGGCTCTGTATTAATGGAAATTTATCTTTAATAAATGAAGGATAAAACGTTCAAAAAAGAACAAGAACTTAGAAATCTTTATTACGATCCTAAATTTGGATATAAAGGGGTGGAGTCTCTTTATAGAAAAGCGTTAGAAGATGGACTACTTATTACTAGAAAACAAATAAGAGCATGGTTAAAAATGCAAGACACTTATACGAGATATAAGAAAATTAACAAGTCTTATCAAACTCAAAAAACGTTTGTAAAAACTCTTGGAGAACAACTACAACTCGATCTCGTAGATATGAGTAAGCTTAGATATAAAAACCAAGGCTATAATTGGATTCTTACAGGTATAGAGGTTTTATCTAGAATTGCTTTTGCTATACCTGTAAAAAAGAAAGACACTCAAAGCATGATAGAAGCTGTTGAAAAACTACTACAAGAATTTAAAACTAGATTTGATGGAAAAGTTCCAGAAAAAATACAATTTGATGAAAGAAAAGAATTTTATAATGTAGGTGTGAAAAATTTACTAGAAAAAAATAATATTAAATACTTTTCCACACACTCTGAAAGAAAAGCCGCGGTTGTAGAAAGATTTAATAGAACTTTAAAAACAAAGATGTGGAAATATTTCTATTCTAAGGGTACCTATAAGTGGATAGATGTTTTAGATAAGTTTTTTTTTAATTATAATCATACAAAACATAGTACTATTTTAATGAAACCTGCAGATGTGAATGAAAATAATGCAGATAATGTTTGGAACACTCTATATGGACACTGGACAGGACAATATTCCCTACCACGCTATAAAATAGGTGAAAAAGTTAGAGTGAGCAAGTATAAGAATTTTTTCGAAAAAGGATATGAAGCTAATTTTACAGAAGAAATTTTTGAAATTTCTAAGATTTTTAGAGGTGACCCTAATATGTATGAAATAAAAGATATCACTGATAATGAACATATTTTAGGAAAATTTTATGAAGAAAAACTTTCTCCTGTAGATAAAAAAGATAACATTTACAAAGTAGAAAAGTTTTAAAAGCAAGAGGAAATATGGCTTATGTAAAATGGTTAGGATACGACAGTAAACATAATTCTTGGGTTAAAAAATCTGATATCCAAAATCTCCGGAAAAATTAAAGATTTTTCTTTTAAAATAAATGGATGCAGAGTTTAAAGATTATGACTATGATGAGTTGAGAGAGAAAGAGAAAAAGTAGAAATAGACAACTTAGATAAAAATATAGATGAAGATATGGATGATAACATAGATAGAGAAAAAGAAACTTCTCTTTTAGAACCTGATCTAGAATGGAATAAAACTTATGATGAATTAGATCTAGATAACACCTCTAATCCAAGACTAGAATGGGATAAAGATCCTAATGATGATATTAATAAAGTTTTGAAGTTGAAAACGATCAAAGTTTTAACAACTTTCTTAAAACAAAACATCAATAAAGAGGAAGGAACTTACTCAAAGTTATTAATAGAAAGATGCTTCGCAAGAAAAAATCAAAATAACAAAATAATAGGTCTTAATTTTGATGGAAAACCAATTTTAATACTTAAAGATAATAAATTTGTGTTCTCTAGAAACAAACAACTACTAAGATATATAGAAGAGTTTAAAGAATTAGTAGAAAAATCAAGTCTTGAACATCAAAATACAGCTTCAGCAAAAATTGAAGAAAATTTAGAAATGCAAGATATAAATAATGATAATTTAGGAGAAATAGCATCTCAAATTAGTAGAGACTCATTAGAAAGCTTAAATGATAATTTAGAGTCCTATATTGATAGTTTAGAAGCCACAATAAAAGACATCTCTTTTAAGGAAGATGACTTAATACCAAAAGAAATACTTAGAACCGTAAGAGGATACTTAATTATGCCTGAATCTCAATCTGTAGAAGAAAAACAAGAAAATTTAGAAAATGAAGCTAATCATTGGAGACTAAGAAAACTTCAAGAAACAGATCCAGAAAAAGAGGCTGTATATGATACCTTAGAAAAAATAGCAAAAATAGCAGCTGATAAAATAAGACTAGAAAATAATATGAGAGTTGAAGAACCAGAAACTCAAGATATTATAAAAAAAGAAACAGAATTAAATTATTTAAATTGTTTTGAGAAATTTAAAAGAATGGGCTAAGGAAAATTTAATAGGTTTAAGTGCTATAGCTATTTCTATAGGAGGAATTATAACTACTATAATAGTGAATGCTAGGTCTGCTGTTAAAAAAGAAGCTCAAGCTACAAGTAAGTTTGCAAAAGCCTTAAAAAATATAGGTAACGAATTAGGTCCTATTGCTGCTGGAGTGTATAATATTATTAGTGGTATTGTTAAATTAGGGGCAAAAGGTGTAAGTTTTTTAGCTCAAAACTTATGGATCTTAGCACTAGCTTTAACTTGGTTTGTTTATGACATGTATAAAAATAAGAGATAGCGCCTTAGCGGTCTTTAACCGTTTTTAAAAAGTAATTTTTCTTTTATGTATAATAAAAGAGTACTATTTCTGAACTGAAACCAGATTTTAGAAGACATAAGATGAGTGATATTAAAGGAAATAGATCCAAACATACTATTACTTTTAATCATAATAAAGCTAATCCTGGTGAAGAAATTTATGTTGATATTCCAAGACTTAGTAAAGAAGAATGTTTGGTTCCAAAAACACTTGCTTTAAAATTTGACTTTAAAAATAAAAATACAAAAAGTTGGTTTCTAAATAACCTAGGGAAAGGACTCATGGATAGATTTAGTGTCACTGTAGGAGGAGAAACATTATTTGATTATACAGGAAATTCTACTTATGAAATATATAAAGATCTTTGGCTTCGTGAAAGAACAAGAGAAGAAATGTGTGATTTTGGAATTGCAAATGAAAATACGAGAAAAATAATAAGTACTTCTGATGATGGAGCAAAATCTGGAACAGATCAAAACGTTTCTGATGCTTTAGTAGCTTCTGTCTTAGGAACAAAACAAAAAATAAAACTTTGTAAAATTTTAGGAGATCATCGATTGTTTTGTCCTTCTGCATTAGAAAATAATCTTCAATATAAAATTACTTTACCTAACGATAGTAAAATCATGGTAGCTCAAAGTGGAAGTTCTGTAGAAGAATATAGTTTAGAAAATATAGAACTGGAATATGAAAAATTTCAAAATGAAGATCTTGCTAAGGTAAGTTAGTAGTTGGCAAAAGGCCGATTCTGAGACAAAAACTTTTCTCCCATCCAAACCCAATTTAACCTCTTTATTCCGCCTCCCACCTTAAACGCCAACCCTACTCAATTTTGATTTTACCTCTTTATTCTAAACGTCCACCCTGCCCAAATTCTGTCTAGTTTTTCTAGACCTAAAATCACCTTTTCAGACAAATAATTAACAATCAAAAATCAATTTGAAACTGTTTTTTCAGACAAATAATTAACAATCAAAAATTGATCAATTTTTTTTAAAAACAAGATCAAATAAATTATGGTCAAAAATGTGGAAATAAAAAAATTAATTTCTTAAATTTAAAAACTCAACAGAAAAGTAAAAAATTATATAATAAATAAGGACTTCTTGGTCCTAACTTAACTATTTTTAATTTAGGA
>JAOBYK010654777.1:0-10620 GCA_025434845.1 Phenganax subtilis | reverse complement strand
AGCCGATACAAACATCCGAAACGCCAATGGAGACCATGTCTACGACATTTGCTTGCAGACGATGCCACACGAAGTCTTGAAGTTCATCACTACCAACCTTCAACACCGACCGAGAACGCCAAGCCCCTCTGCAAGTGGAGATTTTTGTACAGCGCGCAGTCGAATGGCTGCTTGTATACTCCAATGAGTGCTTTGGGCACTTATGCGACCACGCTGCCACCTGGGACCTCCAACAGAGGGGTGTGACGTGGTGGTTGTGGGTCAACTATAGCAAGAAAAACTAAACCTTTTGGCACGCACACCGGGGATGGAAACCTGAATAAATTTGAACCTGCAGCAACTTCCTGCAAATGAATGTCTTGAGTGTTGAGGTTGTGGTCAACACCAACCCTCGCGTTCTTCGAGGAGCTTTTTGGGGGAGGCAGGTGTCATTTGCATGCGCTCCAATGGATGAACCTCAACGGAGCGGGGAACACCTGCAGGAATTCGCCAAGGTCAGTGAAGCTCCGAACAGCCCAACAATAGCTGCAGAAAGTATGCCCTTTTGCCAATGTCATGCGTGCTATGCTGCCGTGCATGCTTGCATACACCTGCCAGGTGGACAAGCATTTCATTTCGAGATGGGTGGAGGCACTAAGTGGTTTGTCAGAGTGTTCAGAGCCATCCGGACGAATTCGGGAGCCATCGTGGTCATGGATGCTTCCACCTGGGGCCTCGGTGGTGTGCTGTTCATTCAGGGGGGACCCAAGGAGTATTTCTCTTGCCCGATCCCGTTCGAGTTCGCTCGGAGGACCAAAGCCACACCGGGCCTTCCCAAGTTCGTGGGAATCTCTGTGTCTGCTATTGGCCGCCAGGCTTTGGCTAACCAGGTTTCCCGTTGGGTCCGTGGTCAGGGTCAAAGCAGACGATGTGGGTGCTCTTTTCCTACTCGCAAAGGGCAAAGCCTCATCCACCGAACTTACCCAGAAAGCGCCTTATTGGAAAGAATCAATAAAGTTCTTGGTTTACATCTGAGTTATTGAAATGGTTGTTTTATTGGAGCAAACCAATAACCTTATTGGTTGTTATTTTAATAAGGTTATTGGTTTGTACCAATAAGGGTTTCAATCTTTAACCAATAAGCCTTATTGGTTGCTTCTGGCACATGTTGTAAGTAAGTGTTGATGTTAAACCAGAAATTGGCCCCACCAGTTCTTTGTGGCTCCAAGTTTTTCTTGCCAAAGGATGAGCCCTGTGAAAGGGCAGCCCTGTGAAAGGGCAGTGACAAGTGTGGAAATAGATGTGTTAGATATGGTGGGAAGGCCTCCCACCACTGATAAAGAAAGAATCCAAGCCTACTGGCAATACTTGGATTGCCCAACGCAGGGCTGCAATGGATGGCTGTGGAGGAGGCACACTACTGATGCAGAGTGGGGGATCAGGTGCTACAAGTGTGGGAAGAGTTGGAGGGATACCTACCTAGAACATGGGTGGAAGCTGTGGGACCCCAAGAATAAATCCAGATATGTGCCTTGAACTGACAGCTCCAGCTGCCTTGAATGCACTGCAACAGTGCTGCCCTGAAGAAGGGCTGCCCTGAAAAAGGGCAAAAGGCAAGACAAACAAAAACACAACAGTTTTCACATGAAAAATGACAGGGGTATGGGGGGGTGTTTTGTCAGTGTTCTTAGTAGAATTTGCAGCAGCTTGTTTGTGGATGCAAACCTGACAACTTCACACTTCTGCAGCTTTGTCTTGTTCAAAATTTCCAGGCACTCAGAAGGGTGTTGCCTGACAGCCTTGCATAAGGGTGCCTTGTGAAAAGGCAGAGCCTTGTGAAAAGGCCATGGTGCTCATGAAAGCAGTCAAAAGAGGAGCAGGAGCTGGAAACAAAAACCCTGTCAAGAGACAGGGTTTTCCTGACTGTGACCAAGACAAACTAGATGAGGCCATTGACTGCTACATCAGGTCCATGGGTGTGGCAGCCAGCTTTGACCTCCTGGAGTACAAAAACTTACAAGCCCAACAAGCTGAGCAGCCAAAAGCTGTATATAAGCTGCACAAGCTTGTGGAATCACTCTTGAAGGTCAGTCCGTCTGGGCAAATTAAGTATGGACAGCTGAGGCAAGCCTTGCAAGTGGGTTGCAACAGGTTTGGTGTGGAACTTTTGTCTCCACACTGGCCAGTGGAGAAGGCACATCTTGCAGGAAGGGCTGCAGATGCCCTAGGTGCGTTGCTGAAACACTGGAGGAGGCTGACAGCCTCCCAGACTGCATGGGAGAAGTTTGGCAGGAAGCTTGAGGAAAGCCATTTCAACCAGCTCCAAAGCCTTTACAAAATGATGAAGCCTGGGGGTTGTGAAAAGGCAAAAAGAGAGCTCACAGCTCACATGAGTGAAGTGACAGTGGATTCCTCTGGCCTGCCTGCTATGTTGAAAACTACCAGTGAGGAAGGTGATGAAAGCAGCCCAAGCTGCCCAGAATGTGACAGCAAGGACAGCCTGTTTGCTAGTCCACCCCCTGCTGGAAAACATCTTTGGAGGGCGAAGGCAGGAAAACCTGTGAAGAAAAGACCTGCCAAGAAGACATCTCCCATGAAGACATCTCCCATGAAGGCAGCTCACATGAAGGCTGCTGCCATGAAAGCACCCACCAAGGGTAAGCAAAAGAATGCAGGGTTGGCAGGTGGAGCAACAACCAGGATCCACACTGCAACCCTGAGTGTTGGAGGTGGAAAGAACCAGTCATACATACAACATGTGCCAGGACCAGGCAATGCAAAGAGACTAATTGTAGCTTGCACAGGCAAGCAGGCTGCATCCCTCAAAGTCTCTCACAAGGCCATCATAGAAGAGTTGCTGCCCAAGTGTAAGGTCACCAACACCACAAAGGGTGATATTCTCAAAGCTCGAGATGGCCTTTTCAAGAAATATGAAAAGTGAAGCCTTGCTCTACAGGCTCAGCCCTGCAAAAGAGCAGCTGCGCTATGCTGGTTTTGGTGCAAGCCTCCTTGCAAAAATGGCAGGCTGGCAGCAGGCAGCTTCAAGAAGCTTAGCTTCTTGCCTTCTGGAAAAAGCTTACCCCATTACCCTTTTGGAAAAAGTTTCCTTCTTTTGTCATGAATAGAAAGCCTACTACATGTGTCATAGCAATATGTGTTCTGAATGTGTTATGTGCAATGCGTGTATCTGAACCCTTTCTCCATGCAGCTGCTTTTGTTCAAGCACTGACACACTGTCACAGTTTGATTGCAATTTCTTTTGTGGTAGCCTTGAAAAAAGGCAAAGCCCTGCAAAAGGGCAGAGCCACAACATGGATGATGATGAACCTGACTTTGGTGGTGATGGAGATGAACTTGAAAATATAAAAGATACAAAAGTGGAAGCCACTGTGGAGAAGTCACCACCAACAAGTGGTGACAACACAAGCCAGCAACCTCTCAGGAGGAGCTCCTCTGAGCATAAACAAATGAAAGATGAACCAGGTGAAAGGGGCAAGAAGTGGCAGCCCAGGGATTCATGGGAAGACTATGACTATGACTCCTGGGATGAGTGGAAAAGGGATAATGATGCCAGCTGGGAATGGTGGGGCAACAAGAAGTGGTCCAACTCAAAAGGTGACAGCTGGAAGCCTGCCCATGGCTGGCACAGCTGGGGTGGTGACAGGCACAGCAGCACCAAACAAGGTGGAAGCACCACTAGATGTTCCTCAAAAGAAAGGAGAAGGCTGCAGCTCCTGGGTGAACAGTACCCTGATGCTGATGAAGACACCAAAAGGCTGGCAGCCATGGGAGGTTCCAGGTTCAGAAGACTGGAAAGGAGGCTGGTAGAACAAGAAGAGGAAAGAAGGAAGGCAGAACATCTGCAACAGTTGGAGCAACAGGTGAAGCAGCTGGAGGAATGCAACTTGCAATGGCACTGGTTCTTCCAACAGCAGCAGCAGCAGCACCAACAGCAGGCTGCGTGGCATGCAGCTGCTTGGCAAGCTCAGGCCCAAGCCCAGGCAACTTCAGTGCCACAACAAGGCCCAACATTTTTTGAATTTCCATGCCCTAAAACAAAAAATGCTAGTTCAATGATGTGTATCACATGTTTGCTGCTGCCTTGCCACTCCTCCATGTCCATGCCAGTTGAAATTTGTGACATATGGTTGCTGTGCCAGCTGTCTTTTCCTGACCAGGTGGGCCCAAGGTAGCTGCAAAGGGAGCTGCAAAAAGACCTGGCCAAGATGCACCTCACAGTTCCAGCTCCACCTCAGTGTCAAGCTCACAGTCTGGCACAGGCAAAGGCCTGCCTGTACATTTGTGTGCATTTGTGTGGATGCAGTCAATATGTTTTGCAACCCTGTATCTATTTGTTCTATTTTTGGGCAGGTATGGCCAAGGCAGCACCAAAGGCCAAATCCAGGGCCACCTATGCAGATGCAGTGGAGCAGGCACCAAATGACCAGAGGAGAAAAAAGAAAACCCCCAGGTGGTGAACTCTGACAAACTGAGCCCTGGAAAAGGGCCACCAGAGCCCTGCAAAAGGGCCACTCCCTGCAAAAGGGAAATCAAAAGATGGCTGCAGCTGGGGCCTCACAGTGGCATGTGTGATGGGAAAATGTGAAAAAGGTCAAGTGGTGCATGGGTGATCCCTGGTGGGATTACAGGGGTTTGGCCACCAGGTTCAATAAAGGTGTTCATGGGCATTTTGGAAGTCCAATTGGCCACTTCTGGAACTTTTTCATGTCCCTGTAGAGCTGGGCAGGTGGTTTGGTTCCAAGTGATGTGAGGTGCCTTCACCCACTGGCAATTACTTGTAGGAAATGTTTGGGGTGTCTTCACCCACACACATTTCCTTCTAGAAATTTTTGGTGCCCAAATGAATCCAACCTAGTGGAAAATATTTTTTTGTGAAAAAATATGGCCCAAAAACTTGTGCCCATCATATCCCATCATATGATGTCATATGATGGGGAATGCCATCATATGATGGCCCAAACCCATCATATGATGGCCCCAACCCATCATATGATGGGTGTGGCCATCATATTGCATCATATGATGCCATATGATGGGTGGGCATGATCTTGATTTTTTGCAGCCATTTTGATCAAGCTCAAATACTCTTGCCCTGGACAGGGCATTTCTGAAAGTTGTGCCCTGCAAAGGGGCATCACCAATGGGGAAAGCCATGAAGGCAATGAAGGCAATGAAATCTGGAGTCAAGAAAAAGGTGAAAATGAAAGCCCTGAAAAAGGGCACAGCCCTGGAAAAGGGCCAAAAGGCGTTTTGAAAAGGCCTAGCGCAAAGCCAAGCCTCCCTTTGCCCAATGACCCTGGGCTCTCCCTTGATGAGAAGATGGAGCAGTTCAATAAGAAGACCAATGGAAACACCCAGGAGTTCCTTGACAATTTGACTGGCCCACAGAGGGAAGCCTTGTGGGGCAGGTTCAGCAGGGCCAGAAAGGCTCTCAAGGACCCGAAGCTGGACAGCTTGTGGGACAAGCACTGCAAGGGGGAGGGCTCAGACCCTCACAAAAAGCAGTTGATGGCAATCTTCCTCAAGACCGGGGCAAACTTGCAAAGGACAACATGTATGCCAAAGAGCTGCTGGAGATCTCTGAGACCACTGGTGTCTTGGTTGTTTCTTTGTGCTCTTCAATCTTTGGGTTTGTTTCTTCTTGCCACAGCTGAGGCAGCAAGGAGACATCTGAGTGGGTGCCATTTGCTGTCATCCTACAGAGGTTTGGCTTGAGGGAGTCAATGAGGAGGGTGCCCTGACTGATACTTTCCCAAGCACACCTAGTGCCACATAAATGTCACATGTGCATTCTGATTCTTTCTCAGGTCCAAAGAGGGACAATCCTATGCAGGAAGGACCCAAAGGACCTGGCAGAATGGCAGTTTGCCTTGGAGAAGGAAGTTGCTTTCAAAAGAAACAAAGACCCACCATGCTTCGACTTTTTGAAGCCAACCAGAAGATGGAGGCTCTGGACTGGATCAAAGCCAAGCAGCATGGGTCAATGAGTGTTGAAGGTGGCTTTCAAGCTGAAGATGCCTTGTCTGATGTACTTGGCAGCAGAGACAAGAAAAACATGAAAAACAAGGAGACACTGGCTTTGATGGACAAGGACAGAAGTGATGAGGAAGAAGAGGAAGAGGAAGGGGAAGAACCAAACCAGGTCAGTGCAAAGGCTGCACTCAACAAAGCAGTGGAAGATGCAGAGGTGCTGAGTGACCTGGGCAAAAGCAAAAGTAAGGATCAGGCAGCCAAAAGGGTTCTCAAAATGGTCAAAGTGATCAAGGATGTGAAGAAGCAGGCTGACAGTGCAGGGCAGAAGATCCTTGGTGCTGCCCTTGCAGAGCTAGAGAAGCTGTCCAAGAAAGGAACCAGCTTAAATTTGGAAAGCTGCAAGGACACTCTCTTGGATGCAGCTGCAGAAGGGTGCAAAAAAGGTGAAAGACACATGCACGCTTCTGCCTTGAGAAAAGGCAAAGTCCTCTGCAAAGAGCTTTGCAAGCCACCTGGCACCTTAAGATGGAAAACAGTGTTCATATGTGATGGCAGAGGGTTGGCTTCAGTCAGCCTTTTTTGAACCAACACCATGTTTCTGCATGTTTCCCTTTTATGAAAGCCTGTAGGCTCAAATACAGGAACATGTACTGTAGCTCTGCACTAGAGCAGCCCTGGAAAAGGGCAGCCCTGCAAAAGGGCAGTATAGATGTCTAAATGGAAAAAAAGAAAGTATGAAGCAACAAGTGCCAACACCTCTCCAGAGCAGGAGCTTACCCCATTAGCCTCTTGCCTTCTGGAAAACTTTGCCAATGGGATGAGTGTATCTTGGCTGCGCATCTCACCACATGTGCATGCATGGGCCTGGTGTGTTGTCAATTTCTGTTGCAGCAGCTGTTGCTTCAGCCCAGGGACCTTCCATCCAGGCTTTGGCCATGGCAGCTACCCAAAGTGGTGCCACAGGAGATGATTTGCAAGAGTTGGCAGGTTTGGGTAACTTTGGTGCAAATGCATCACACATCGCTTCCCAGATGGAAAGGAAATATTGCAAGTCACCAGACATAGATCTGCCATTCCCATACTTGCTGGAGTGCCCAGTGAAGGTTGTCACTTCTGATGGACTTGGTACCAGCCTGAAAAGGATTGGGATGTTCTTGCCACATGAGTGGTTTCACTGGATGGCATCCTACCCACAGATCTCTGGGCTGAACACTTTGGAATCATTTTGGGACTCACATTCCATTGCAGACCCACAGCTTCTTGAGAACCCTGTGAAGGACACTGCAATTTCAATTCTTGTGTCTTGTTCTTTGTGTGTGAGCTGCTTTCTTTCCCTTCATGTTCCTCTCCCAGGACATCAGGGAAAGGTTTCTTCCTCTTGGCCTCCATGGAGATGCAGGTGCATTTCAGAAAAATGATGGCATCCATGTGATCTCCATGAGATCACTGTTGTCCAGCCAAAATGTTGCAGCATCACAGTTGCTCTTGGTGTCCTTGCCAAAGGGATGCATCAACAGGTGTCCTGAGGAGGTGAACAGTGATACCATGCACCATGTGTGGTCTGTGATCAAATGGAGCTTTGAAGGATTGTACTTCGATAAATTCCCAGAGGCTGATCACACAGGAAAGGCTTGGCCTCAGGGCAGCTGGAGGTCATCTATGGCTGGGCAGCCCTTGAATGGTCAAGGCCTGTCAGGTCTGCTCTATGCTATACAAGGTGATGCTGAATATCTTCAAAATGAATTTGGCCTAAAGCTTGCCTCACATGAAAACTGTTGTTTTCATTGTGGTGCAAACCGCTCTACAAGACCATACAATGATTTCCGTCCTGGAGCATCCTGGAGAGGTTCAGTCATATCTCATGCTGGGAGCTCTCCCACTGAGCACTTGGTGTCTCAAATCACAGGGGTCACTGGTGATACTTTTGAATTTGACATTTTGCACGCGCTTGAAGAGGGCCTGGCTGCCCACTGCATTGCAAACTGTGCTTTTGACTTCACCTTCAGGTCTGACTGGCCTGGCTCCCATGACTTTAGACTCAAAACACTTTTTGGGAAGATTTCGACACACTACAATGAGCTGGGAATCTTGAGTGAACATAAAATCAGGAGATTTCCCAAGTCTGCCTTTTGCAATGTCAAGGCTAAGTGGGACAACTTTCCATCCTTGTCTGGGATTAAAGCCAAGCAGTGCAGGTGGCTAGTTCCTGTCTTTCTGCAGATTTGTGCAGAGTACAGGGATCCAGCAGATTCTTATTCTGAACACAGGTATCAATGCCTGAAGCACTTGAACTGTGTCTATGAGGTTATGGACAATGCTGATTTACATCCTTCATCCAATGATGCAAAGGCTTTCAGGAAGAACATGGACAATTGCCTCCTGCATTACTCCAGACTGTCAGTCATGAGCATGAACTCAGGAGTCCTCATGTGGAACACTATACCCAAAATGCACTGGGCACAACACCTGGGCATCTTCTTCAAGTGGTATAATCCAAAATTTTACTCTTGCTACCAAGGGGAAACCATGGTAGGGCACATCAGTGCCCTTGCTCATGCCACCCTCAATGGAACTCCAGGGTGGCAAGTACCATTGAAAGTGTGCTGGAGGTTCAGGCTGGCATTTCACCTGAGAAACAAAGGTGCACACTTTGCATGCGCAGCTTCTGACAGTGAAGACTAAAGTCTTGCAAAAAGGCATTGGCCCTGTCAAAGGGCTTTGGCCCTGCAAAAGGGCTTTGTGCTTTTGCTGTGTCCTCTGCTGTGGTTAAAAAAGGTGTACATATGAGTCAACACAACTTGGCAAGTTTGTCCAAAAACCATCAGAGCTTATTGGTTAAACCAATAAGGAACCTTATTGGTCACTCCTCAAAAGTTATTGGTTGCTCCAATAAAGGATGAAAAAGCACAAACCAATAACATCATTGATTTTATTGGTTTGTAGTCACATTATTGAAATTAGCGTTTTTTATTGATTCTTTCCAATAAGGCGCTCTCTGGGCAACAACATCGAGCAAAAGTCTCTGGCGCGTCCCGGAGTCGTGGCATTGATGATGTCCTGTACCGCTGTGAGGCCGCCCAGGCCCAGAGAGTGAGCAAGCTGTCCAATAAGCCAGCTCACCACTCCGACATGCCAGCTGTTCCCAATCATGCTCATCCGAATGTCCTCGTAGTGGTCTCCTTTCTGTTCCATCTTGGGCACACATTGACGGGTATAGTCAATAGGGAAACCCATCAAGGCTTCTCGTTCCTGCACACCTGGCCGACGACACTCCCCATGGCGATTCCACATATGGTGGAAAACGGTGGCGATCAGCCTCCCACCTTGCAACTTCATGTGCCTGACACTGATGTAGTCCTGCGGGTCGTCTCCCTGGGCTTGACCTAGGACGTCGTCAACGTTGGCAAGTGGCAGCCTGGTCGGAGGGCCCATCCCGGCAAGAGGAGAGCCTTCCCCTCAACGTCTCCAGACAACTGCAAAGGTTGACAAGCACCCCAAAACTCTCGACTCATGATCTCCCGGTCTTCGACGCTCATTGAGGCCACATTCTCAATGAGCTCATGGACTTGGGCCCAGGGGAACGCTTGCCGGAACAACTGATTCTAGGTACTTCATGGAAAAGGCTGCTCCTCTCATCTCGTAGTGCGCCTTTGCGGTCAGCGTTCAATCCACTGACCCAATACCAGGCCTACATTACTGTACTGAAGGGCCAATGCCTGTACCTGCTCAATTCCGAAGGCCGACACGTCATCATAGAACTCCGTCTCAGGAAAGAATGGGTAGCACCCGAGAGACAAGCACACAAGGCCTCCCGCCTAGCTCGTCAGGTACCAGTGCTTCCGGGACGCGGTTTGTTGAACCCCATATAAGGCTTCCACTGCTCCGGAATGGCGAAGAGATAAAAGAAACAGCGTATGTCCTCACTCGACAAAAGCGCCACCTCCCCTTGATCCAGGAGGTATCCATTCATCCCCAGATGGCCGGGAGAGTCCCCACGTCTCCCGTCAGGCTCTTGCAGAGTGAGTTAGTTGACTGGGACCAAATTCATGATCAATCGTTGAGTCTCCAATGTGCCCTTGAACTCCCCCTTGCCTACGGAAAACATCCCATTGAGCAATGGAGACCCTTCAATATGATGTAGACGATCGATTGGCCAGATCTCGCATACCCCTTCTTTGCTCACCAATCCAGCACAGATGTCAGGCCACTCCGAATCACTGCGCGCGACTCGGGGAGGCTTGGGCCTTACTTGTAAATCCTTGGGGACTAGGTAACTTTCAAAGTTGTTCACGTACTCCAAGGTGCCCAGTCGACAAAATTTGTGAAGGGGCAGGCTGCCTGCTCCAGCTGGAAGCGACTCTTGGATAGCCGCCCACGACATACGCTGAGCAATCTTAATTTCTTCCCCCATGTAGTCCACTTTTCTTTTCATGAAAAACTATCAAAGCAAACCTCCGTGTCCGTTTCAAACCAACATCGATGTCGACCCGCGACGGCCGCCAGCCTTTTTTCAACTTGCGCCTGCGAGGTCGTTGATGGAGGCGTAGTCGCCTTCGAAGAACTGCTGCTATCCAGTCGTACGTCAGCGCTGACGAATCCAGCCAAATGATTCAAGCCGCAGCATACTCCTGAAAGCACGGTGCCATC
>JAOBYK010654666.1:0-10624 GCA_025434845.1 Phenganax subtilis | reverse complement strand
AATATAATTTATGCATCTGACTAAATTTGCAATGCCTACATAAATCAGTGTTCCGTTTTTTTTGAAACACACTGTATTACAAGTCCAACAGCACTGATTGCTCCTGTAATCAACACTGTGGGTAAATATTTAACGAGCCCATTTCTCAATTGTCTGAGAATAGATAATTTTTTCTCTTCTACGAGAACTTGATGTTGTTGTGGTTCTTGATCTATTTCTAGTCTTGATTCATCAGCTAATAATAAAGCATATTCTTCAAGCAATTTATATTTATCATTTTCTGTCATATGCTTGAGTTCTCTGAATTCACTTGCTTTTTCTTCTAGTTTTTGAACTGAAGTTTCAATAACTTTAAATTTTTCCAGATCTTCAGAGTCTAATTCTTCTTCTATTGTTTTTAATCGTTTGGTTAACCAAGTTTCAAGTAAAAGTTCTACTGGTTGTTCTTCTGGTTCATCTCGAGCTAGGTCCACAGCCATATTAAATTGAGGGTATATTCTCGAATTGGGAAGAGGAATCATATCTCCTCTACTCATTTTATACACAGGTTTATATTTGTATAAAATACCACTCCAGCCTCGATCATCTCTCCACGTAAACTCAATGTCTTGTAAAAGAGCTTTTGAAAATCTACGTTCATTAGGATTAATTTCTAATCCGGTGTATTCTTTCAATTTTTTACTTTTATTCACAAGTCGCATATTTTCTTTAACTCTGATTAAGTGAAATTCAAAGTATTGGTTTTGACCATAGTCTTCGTTCATAAGAGAGGTTTATATGTCTTGATCATAGTCTTGGTCAATAAAAGAAGTTTCTTCTTCATCTGGAAAGGTCTCTTGGATATTACTATTATCCATATCATGTAATTCAAACTCCATTTATTTAATAAGATAAAGTTAATCAGAATCTGTCCAATATTCTGAGCTATCACTGTCACTTGAAGTTTCTGTATCTGATAAAATATATTCACTGTCACTTGAAGTTTCTGTATCTGATAAATCA
Source organism: Phenganax subtilis (assembly GCA_025434845.1). Classification (NCBI taxonomy): domain Eukaryota; kingdom Metazoa; phylum Cnidaria; class Anthozoa; order Malacalcyonacea; family Clavulariidae; genus Phenganax; species Phenganax subtilis. The sequence goes on along the minus strand of JAOBYK010654666.1, from coordinate 9,622 downwards.
TATTCACTGTCACTTGAATCATCAAATTCAAAACTATAATCAGGACTAATTTTGTTACTTATTTATTTAATGGTTGAATCACTTTTTTTAAATCCAAGAATTGTTTACTACTATAGCCCAACCATTTTACAAACACTTTATCACCTTTGGTTTTGAGTATTTTTTTCAACTCTGTAAATATTGTCTTGTTTATCTGCAGGAGATAATTCTTGTTCATAAAATTTTCCAAGAATAGGTTCACCTTCAGTATCTTTGATTTCATACATGTTTGGATCACCTCTGAATACTTTTGAAATTTTTAAAATTTCTTTGGTGAAATTAGCTTCATAGCCTTTTTCAAAAATATTTTTATATTTACTCACTCTAACTTGATCTCCAATTCTAAACTTGGGTAAAGGGTATTCCCCAGTCCAATGTCCATACAAAGTTAACCATACTTGATCTGCATTAGATTTGCTGACATCAGCAGGTTTCATGAGAATGGTACCTTGTTTTGTGTGATTGTAATTACTCACAAGATCATCTAAGATGTTTAACCAATTATAAGTACCTTGAGCATAAAAGTATTTCCACATGATTGTTTTTGAAGTTTTGTTAAATCTCTCAACTATGGCTGCTTTTCTTTCAGACATGGTTGAAAAATAATTAATCTTATGACTTTCCAAAAGACCTTTTACACTAACATTGTAAAATTCTTTTCCTTCATCAAATTGAATAACGTTTGGTTATTTTCCAAATGGATTTTTAAACTCTAAAAGTAGATCATTAACAGCTTTTTTCATGTTCTTTGTGTCTTTTTTATATACAGGAATAGCAAACCCAAATTTGGATAAAATTTCCACAGCTGTGAGGATCCAAGCGTAACGTTTGTTCTTGCTCTTGAGTTTATTCATGTCAACCAAATCCATTTGTAATTGATCAGCTAAATTGTTTACATAAGTTTTGGAAAAATTATGTTTTCTAACGATACGTTTATATCTAGTAAAAGTGTCTTGAGTTTTGAGCCAATATTTAATTTGTTTTCTGGAAATGTCTAAATTTTGATCAAGAGATATTTGATAAAGTTTTTCTGCAGACATGTATCCAGTTTTTTGATCATAGTAAAGGTTCCTGAGTTGTTGTTCTTTTGAAAAATTGGTATCCATTTATTTTAAGTAGAGTTCAAGTAGTACAGTTCCAATATTATCATTTTTACCTGGACCTGTTGTGACGTCAAAAGTAAACTTGTTCCAAATTCCATTGTAAACAGAAACCTCACTTTCAATATCTTTATAATGAGAAACAGACCCGTTTAAACTTTGAGTTGTTGTAATGGGTAAAGTTACAAAAGCAGAACTTCTTCTTCCAGTGGAGTCAAAGTTTAAAGACTTGTTTACTGCGTCACAATGTACACTGACAAATTTTAGACCTAAATTTATGTCACAATCTTATTCAGATGGTGTCCACGTGTTTTAGGTACTTTTTTTATCAAGACTAAATCGGAGAAGTGCTCCAAAGTTTTTTAGGTTTAAATTTTCATCTTTACAATATATTTTAGTTTTGTTTGTATAGGAAAGTTTTTCAAGTTCAATTTTATATTTTGTTAATTCTTTTTTGATATCATCAAATGTAAGGTATCCAACTGGAAGTGATAGTGTCATTCCACCTTTGGTGATAAAATTATTTTCTCGAGGTATTACATTTTTACAATTCCAAAAAATCGTAGCTGATTTGAGAAACAGTCTAGAACTTGAAGTGGTTTCTATTCTTTTATCCAAATGCAGTTTTTCATGATGATTGTTAATAATAACTGTAAGTTTGTTCATTTATTTAAATAAATGAATGAAGAACAGGTACAAAAGTATTATAAAGCTATTTATGGTAAAGATTAAGAAAAAGCAATGGAAATGTATAAAAATGGAGTACAAAAACTAAAGAATGATTTTATCAAAAAGTATCCTAATGCAAATCTAGATAAGTTTGAATTTAACGTTATTATTTTTCCAGATTTAAAAACAATTGACACCTCTATAGATTATGCTGTTTCTAATTCTTATGGAACAGACATTACTTCAAAAACTTTTTGAGACAAATATTCTTATGCTTTGTACTGGACTCCTAGAATTTGGAACAATCGAGGAACAATTACTGGACTAAAACTTGAAACTAATAAAATTGATTTTGAAGCATTTGAGATTTATGTCAACAATACGGATTATTTCAAGTGTCATATTGAACCACTTGACATCAAGTGGGACAATTCTGATATTTCTAAAACAAAATTTAATTATTTAGAAGATTCTTATTTTACAAGTTTACTGGCTGCTTATGTATTATCTTATAAATCTAAAATGTCTATGGAACACATCAACACCAAAAGTCAACCTAAAATTATTTCAAGTATTAGTAAGTATTATTTCTATTATCATATGAAGAGGTTCTTGAGATATCCAAACAAACTGAGCACTTTTGTCAACAAAGATGAAAAAAAGCTTATACAAAAGAGTATTCCTACTCAAAAAATATGGAAACATAAACTAAAATATACTAGAGAATCATTAAGTTATTTTTTAGAAAAACATGACAAATCAAAAATAAGAAAATATCATTACGTGTATCTTACAAATAACAAAAGTATGGGTATTTTAGGGATTGGGTATGAGTACGTTGACAAAATTGTTCCAAGGTCAGAATCTAATGACTGGAAATTGTTTATAAAATCTACTTTTGATGGTCTTACTCAAATAGGTCAAAAACTTTTACAACAAGCTATGGAAAGTTTTGTTTACTGTGTACTTGGGTCTCAGGCAAAAACGAGGTGGTCTATTGTGAACAAAGGCGCAAAAAGTTCTCAGACTCAAGATGTGTTTCGCAAACTTGTACAAGACACTGTAGTTCAAGATGATCCTACGGTGATGATTTCTAATATGAGAAAAGCAATTCAAGACACAAATGTTGAATTAAATATGGTAGTAAGTCCAGGAATTATTCTAATTCCTTCTGATATGATTATATTAGATAAACCTATAGAAAAATTTAACAATACTTTGACTCAGGTGGTGTGCGCACTACGCTCCGGGGAATTATGGGAAGTTGTATTCTTGCTTCGAGAGGGAAATGGCGGAATTGTGAGGACATTATGGTAGGTTTGGATGAAAATTTTTGTTAGTCTCTTTGATATTTATATTTAAAATTTAACCTTTTAGTAAAGTTTAACCGCCATATTGTTCATTACTTCTCACTTCTTAATTGTGAGTTGCAAAATTGAGTGTAAATCATCGTACGTACCTGTAGCAAGCTTTGTTGATGAGTTACACGAGTTAAAAAGCGTCATACAACAAAAAAAGTCAAACTTTATGTTTATGTTTAAGTTTGGAAGCGTGAGGAAAAATATCTGGAACGATCCTTCTAGTAATTGTGTAGGATACCCTCCAACTTTTATTCTTCCTATCATGCTTAATCAAACCTCAAAAATTAAATTACTCTATCACGTTTTTGATAACAACATGACTTTAACGACATTCGACTTAGAATATCAAGTTGACATAATAAAAAAAGACCACACTAGTGTTTCCATCATTGCGTATCAAGAAGACTTTTTAAACATGAAAAAAGTTTCCAGCTGTTACGTGGTGGAGATAAACGAAGATTTTTCTCCTTCTGATTATATTAATATAAATGACATTCTCCTGATCTTTATAAGTTGCCGACAAACTAATCTGGATTCTATCGGAAACGAATCAGAATTGTACGTGCTCGTGGAAAGCTAATAGATTTTAACTCAATAACAAGTTGTTCAGATGATATTACTCTTTATTTAACAATCACACTCTTTATTTTTATGATAATTTTTTACGTGTTCTTGAAAAGTTTTAGAAACATGATCTTGAAACTTAATTGCCTAATGTCCCCAAGCCAAAGTATGAATCCCATCGGGGCAAGTGTATCTTTTATCATCTAAACTATTTAAAGCTTTTTTTATTATTTCTTGAGAATGAACTTGACGATTAATACTCTTAAAAATAGGAACTAATTTTCTTATCTCTTTATCCTCAAACAAGCAAGATTTATATTCCTCGTGAGTTAAATGATGTTTTATAGTAGCTTTAGAAATACTTTTACACACTTTTTTTCTCAATATTATTCTCTAAAAGGAGGCTATAACATTTAGGTCTTAATCCTACAAATTCTTCGATAATATTTTTCCCCATTTCATCTTTCATTTTTCCCAAAACCATTTTATTAATTCCTGATTGAAGATTCATTTTGTTGCTTTCTGAAAAATTACTCGTATCAAAACAATCATTTAGATCAGGACTAATGTACTTGTAGAAGTCTTTTGTTTCTATTTCTACAATAAGACTGTCTGTATCACTCATTAAACGTTTTACTTTATTTTCATATTTTTTCTTTAAATAATTATAATAAAACTTAAACAATAAGGCCTTTGAAATATCCAAAACAGCTATTCCAACATAAATAGGCTTATTTAGAAAAATCTCATCTTTATGATGAAGAAGAATGGCTAGATTATCACTTATAATTTTATGATCTTTTAGACTTGATTTTTGGGTCTGTTTTTCAAAGTTTTTAGAATCACTGATTAACTTTACATTAACTCTATTTCTTACATTTTCTATAGTCCTTCAATAAACAGAATTATTAAGGAGCTTAAAAAAAGCTTTATCTGAATTATTTTTAGAATTCATTCTAAGTTTTGTATTTTCTTGAATAAAGTTTTTCATCCATGTTGATTCTTTAAAACTAATTCCCTGATGAATTTTGATGAGTTTTAGTCCTAGTTCTAAGTATGGTTTTAAAGCATAATGATGAATCCAATAAGAATACTTGTTTTCTAAACTTCCTAAAGGTTTTTTTCCACTTGAGGGGGCTAAAGGAAGATCATTAAAATAATTATGTAATTTTTTAGGTACTTTAAGATCGACTTGAAGAAAACAACCCAAGTTGTTTTTTCCTGAAAAACTTTCTGACCAATTATTTATTTCTTTTTGAGACATCCAACTAAAGTTTTTAAAAGGTAAAGGAAAAGTCTTAGCAGTTGCATATTGATTGTTCATATCCAAGTAAATAATAAAAATACTTGGTTTTTTAGGATCATAATTTTTCATATATTTATGATTTGCTTTACTATGTTTTTTACTAATAACACTTACTCCTCCTCGTTTTGCTTCTTCTAAGCATAAGTGCATATTTAGGTCTTGAATTTGTTCTAAACTAACCTGAGTTTGTTTTAACATACTGTCCCAAGCTAATCCTGGAGCGGAATAATACCAAGAAGGATCTAATTTTTGATTTTTTAAACTCGTGTTTCTGTAATTTTCTATAACATCTGAGAGATGAGCAAGATCTGTTAAGAGATAAAGTTTTTGATAATCATTTAAATTTTTACATTTAAATTTTTTCCAGATCATCTGAGCATATTGATATTCTTCATCTGAAATAGATTCTTGTTTAAGAATACTATAAAATTCTTCTTTGAGGGGAAGTTGTTTTTCTTGTAATTTTTTTTCATCATTTATATAATCATAAGGATAAACACCTTTTTGAGCTAAAACGTTCCATTTTTTAGGAAATAATTCTTTTAAGATAACACGATTTTCATCTTGTAGATTTTTTGTTAAAGTATCTAAAGCACTACTTTGATGTCTAAAACTATCTATAAATCTGAGTTCTCTTTTGATTTGTACAATTTCATAAACTTTATTTTGCTTTTGCTCAAGTTTTTCTTCTATGACAATTTTTTTAGAAAAACTTATAAAATTTTCTGTGTTCTTAGCAATATATCTTAAATCAGATTTATCATATCCTAGATTTTGTATAAAAAAATGACTATCATATTTACTCATGTTGTGAGCAAAAATGGGATAGAAATTTCCCATTTTTTTTTGCACTTAAGTTACAACTTTCATCAGCTGCTCCACGGTAAATTCCTGTAAAATGATCATGATCTCTTACTTTTTTATCTTTTTCAAATGCTTTTTCACAATAAATACAGGTTGATTCTGAAGCAAACTTCTTTTCTGTTTCTTCTGCTTTTATTAAAACATCATTTTTTTTCTCGACTTGATAGTAAATTTCTTCTACGATATTTTCCAAGTCTTGAACAAATTTAAAACTTAAATTATCAGTATCTAGAGCTGTTCTTATAATTTTATATTTTTTTATTTTAAGCTTTTCCTGAAGTGCTTTAGAAAAACTTACTAATATGCCATAAGCACTTGGCTCATGTTTTTTGATAACTCCTAGTATATTTTCCTTTTTTTTCTTTAATTTTCTTGGTAAAACACTCAAAATCATAAACAATAGAAAAAGGAATTTTATTCATTCTCATAAAACTCTTAAAATAAATTTTTTCTTTATTTGGCATTTTAACTTGACAAGGTTCATGAGATCCACAAATCATTTTATGAGATTCAAATTTTTCTCTAGAAAAAGGATTAATACAATAATCACAAATCTCGATAGCTCCATTATGTTTAGTAATACTCTTAGAACAAAGTCTACTCATGTTTTTTATTACCGTAAAATGTTTATTATCTAATCTTAAGAGTCTTATGTTAATATTATTTTTACTTTTTCTTATAAGTTTTATTCCGGACAATTCCCCATGAACAAACACATTTATGCCTACGTGAGGATTATTAATTTCAAATTGATTAATATCTTTAACACCCACAGGAAAGCTATCTTTCTCCAATCGAGTTTTAAACTTTTTTCTCTTAAAAAGTTTGTAATTTTTCCAGGTTCTTTAGCTTTATTATTTCTGAATAAAGCTATACAAACAGCCCATTTAAAACATTCATCATCATCATTTTTAGGATTTATGATAGCCTTTTTTTAAGCTATCCATCGAGGTAAAGGAGCAAATCCATGAGACTTTAATGGATTCCATTTTATTTCATGAACTTCTAGCTGTTCTATATTAAAAATTCTCCAGCCTGAACCTTCTTTTTGATATTTAGCAAGACTATTTAAAATTTTTTCACACATTTCATGAAAAACTAGGTTTAGTTCAGAACCTGAAACGAGAACAAAATAATTGGAGTTAAATCTGGCTTTTTTAAACCTTCCCTGAGAAGGATTACTAAAATTAGGTTTCTCCATAATACATTCTACTCGAATTTGAACTCTTTTATCGATCATCTTTTTAAACAAAGCTATTACGGTGTCTCTACATTGTTCTAAGTAAACTAAAATATTGATGTTATCGAGCTTAGGATTTTGATCTGAATAAATAATCCAAGTTCTAAGGCTATTTCAAAAAACTTTTTCTTTTTCTTGATAAATTAATATTTCTTCTTGTTGGTTAATTCCATGAGGATGAAGAAATCTGTTTATATCATTAAATCTTACAAATTGTCTCATTCCAGGAACATCTCTTCTTTTTTTAGTTTTTATATTTTTTATCTTCTGATCTATCATTTTTCTTTGTAACATAAATTTCTTATGAGTATAATCACTAATCTTTTTCTTTTTGAATACTTGAAGAAAATTTAGTTTCCTTTTTTTAAATTCTAAAGCCTTAATTTCTTCTCTAAAATTTCTTTTAAGCTCTTTTAAATATCATAGATTTCATTTTTGGTTTTAAAATTTATTTTCAAAATCTGATTAGCTACTTGAATCGTAGCATCTTTTTTTAGTTTAGTCTTTTGTCCTTTACGCACTCCCATTTATTATGTTTTTTTTCAGAAAAAAAACCCACTCTTTAAAATCATTTTTAAGGAATCAAAAAAAAAAATTAATTTTAGATTCTAACAGCAGCAAAGAAAGATAAAAAAAGAAAAAGAACAAGAAGAAGAATATCTTTTCTTATTTCTCCTCTTTTGCATATCTTGGAAAAAATGCGAAAACCTTGCAAAAGAAATAAAAACAAGTAAAAATTTACGTGAATGGAGAAGTTTTCAAACCAAACTGAGAACATTTTAATTCTAAAAAAGTAATCTATTTTTTCTATCATGTCTTTGTTTATATAGTAATTTATAATTTTTTTGTGTGTTTTTTTACACGAAAATGATAAATCTAGAAAATAAAAATTAATTTTTTTCTTTATAATACAAGACTTATTATTTTTCCTATTCCTGAACTTAACACGAGCATCATTCCATTTTTTACGAGCTTTATGTAATTTTGCATTTCTTCTCCAGGATGATAATAATGCTTTAAATGAGGTTCTAGGAAATAATTTTCTGCTTGAAGAGCTTGTTCATATAAAACTAAGGCTTTATTTGTATCAGATAAATTTTTATTTGCATCGGCTAACTCCTCCCTATAATGAGCTAATTTATTTTTTCTTTTTGTTTCTTTTTCAAACCATAACTCTTTATCTCGAGCTAGCTTCTCCATAGCTAGATTATGACGATTCATTTCTTTTTCATAACCAGAATGATTAAGTTTAGAAAATAAAAATCCAGCACCTGCAAATGCAAAAGCGTTAAATAACCCTCCTGCTATCATGGAAGCCATTTATTTAAGATTTCTCAGGTTTTAATTTTTGAAAAAAATCTGTCATTTTATATTTTCTGTAAAAATAGCTGTTAGAAATATAATGAGAATAAGTTTAAAAAGATCTTTAAAGTTCTTAACAGATAATAAGTGTTCTCCAGTAAGTTTATTAATTCCAATACTAAGTAAGGCTGCTATACTAGATTCTATAATTGATTCTGAAACATGATCTGAAATTCTTTTTTTTAGGTTCTCATTTAAAGTACTCATTTTATTAAAGTAAAATTTTTTTACAAAAAAAATCTTAAGTCGTGAGTTTTAGACTTATTATTAATCAAAACTTAAGACATTTGATTTTTCAGGTTTAATTTCAGGTTTAATTTCAGGTTTAATTTCAGGTTTAATTTTTTTTTTAAAAGCAAACATGGAATAAAGAAAAAATAGTACAACTAAGATTGCTAGAAAAATGTTTATTTTTTTATAAGGAAAAAAATTAAGATTGTATTCTTGAGCTTCATCTTCATAAAACTTTTTTCTTTTTGCTTTTATATTTTCTGAAATTTCTGATAATTTTTTAAGATTCTTCTGTGTTTCTGTTTTTCTCATTTTATTATAAGTTTTTTTCTTTTTTTCTTGGACTGGTTCTGGAATATTTTCTGGAATATTTTCTGGAACAGGTTCACTCATTTATTTAAGAAGTATTTTTTTCATTAAATTGTTTTTTTGTCATGAATTCAAGATTTCCTTCTAATTTAAATCTTGTTCCATTTCTTCCAAATCTAGAAAAACAATTAAAAGTGGTTTTATTAGTAATTGTTTTTATTAATTCTCCTGATTTTTCTGGATGCTCCTCCCAATGAATTTCTTGTTCTTTTTTCTTGTTACAATTATTTCCCATTTTATTATAAAAGAAAAAATCCAAATAACAATCCTAAAAATCCATACAAGTAATTTATTTCATTATTTTTATTCTTAGAAAGTACGTGAATTTCTTTTTTAATTTTTGGAACATGATCTGAAGAAATTTTTGGAACATGTTTTTTATTTAAAAGATTTAAGTTTTGGTTTAATCCAAATTTCATGTCACTCGTAGCTATGGTTAGAATATTATTAAAACCTGGAATAGGCTTTTCTATAATAATCATCTTGGAGGGAACTAAAATAATACCTGGACTAATTG
>JAOBYK010654555.1:0-10628 GCA_025434845.1 Phenganax subtilis | reverse complement strand
TTCAGTGCCAAGCTGTTCTTCGTAAAGCCTTGAAAAGTTCTCCTAACGAATCAATCTGTCATTTATGGAAATCCACTTGTAATCACGTCAACATCCAATACGACGCCTACAGTTCTACCAAAGAGGTGTTGAAAGATTTCCGTTCTGGACATGAAGACAGACTCCAAAACCACCTCGTTTCCCAAGGATCCTTTTTCTCGAGCATCTCGAAATTCTCTTTTCCACCACTTAACAAGCTATGGTCAACTGTCCAATCAAAACTACCAAAGAACATTTACAACTTCACTATACGTTACATCAATAACTCTCTTCCAACAAATAAAAACCTTCACAAATGGAGAATATCTTCAAGTCCTGATTGCACCTTCTGTTTGAATCCTGAAACATTGTTACACGTGGTTGCCGGTTGTCAATCCTATTTGGAACGATTTACCTGGAGACATAACTCAATTCTTAACCTTCTAGCGAATACTTTACAAACTGTAAACGATTCAGAAATATTTGTTGATTTACCTGGCTTCAAAAACCCGTCTATTTTAACTGGAGACTCGTACCACCCTGACCTTCTGCTTTCGTGTTCAAACAGCTGCCTTTACATTCTTGAACTTACCGTAGGATATGAGTCAAACCTGAAGAGCAACATCAAACGAAAAGCAGGGAAACATAAAGATTTGATCCGCGAGCAAAAATTACATTTTAATACCGTTAAATTTGTAAATTTATCAATGAGTTCTCTTGGAGTCTTTGCTAAAGAGTGCTCACCATTCCTAGATATGTTAGATAAGCTTGGCCTTGATAGTAAACAACAAACTCACTGCATTAAGAAAATGACAAATTTAGCTGTTAGAACTACATACTATATTTTTTGCCGCCGAAATAAACAGTGGGAAAATCCTGAGTTATTAGCAATTTAAAACTTTTGTTCTTTTTTTTGTTTGTTTGTTTGCTTGTTTTGTTTGGTTTTCTGTATACGATAGTTAAATTACATAGTTATTAGTGGTAGATTATCTAAGAAATTATATATTATTACTAGTTGACGGTGATAAAGTAGCCAATTATAAATTACCTGTAACAGTGAGATTTATAATTGTATATGTAGAGAGAAAAATAACACAATAAAGTTTCCATTATTATTGTTATTATTATTATTATTATTAAAAATCTTACAACAGCAATGCATGCAGGCTGCTAATTTAGGTTTAAACAATCCTATTTTATATTACGAAGCAACAATTTAGACGTCAAGTCCCACATTTTTAGCCAGTTGCTCCTTATTATGTCTATTAGTAAAGATATATCTTAATATTTACTGTAATTATTTCCACGGACTTTTCTGTTGAGAGGCAAAACAGGGAGGCAGAAAATAATCTTAGGGGAGCAATTTCCCCCTTTGCCCCCCATCCTTTAGCGCCGCCACTGTTCTCGTCTTTTATTGACACACCCCTTCCTTCTAAATCTTTAAATTAGAACTTGTATTAACATGCAAGTTACTCCCCACGATTTAATTGAAAATCTTGCCACAGTATATTTTGTTAATTATTCCCATAATGTTTTGACTTACTTTTGCAGTCTGGAGTTGATGTTTCATAGCATGTATGCATAAAATTGCAATCCCCTGTTCCAGAACAGCACAGCGTTACACCATTGTTTCATTGATCATGTTGCAGTTATCGCTGCATGACATAGACTTACAAACAATTCTTCTTCAGAAACATATTTTACAAAATTATGACGTTTGCTTGCCTATTCTTCATGTAATAGTGCATTATAGTTTGGAAAAAGTATCATTTTCCACTAAAAATCTAGAAGGAAACGTAGTGTTAAATCAATGCATTATCATCAAATCCATTTCTTTAAGAGTAAAAGAGGAAAGAAACGCACTAAAGCATGATTTAATGGAGAGTACTAAGTCAAAAAATCAAGTGGAAAAGGAGCTGTTTGCCGCAAAAAAAATGTTGGAAAGAAGGGAAGAGGAAATTGCTGGGTTAAGGCGGCGTTTAAGAGAAGATTCTGATGTCCAGAGCAGTAGTCTATCCGGTGTAAGTAAGCAAAGAGTTTTTGAAGTCTTACTAGGTGAAATTAAAACACAAAGACTATAGCATAGGGATTCGTATGCATAGAAAAATTTCGTACAGCTACTAAGCTTTGTTTTCCAGCCACAGCGGAATTTGCTTTTAAGAACTGGTGGAGCCATGTATTGATGTGTTTCAAAAAAATTCATGTCTAAAGCACGAATAGTACCAAAGCAAATAAATTAATGAGGTCTTAAAATTGTATTGAAATGAAAAATTCTCTGATACTGGTCACAGCGTTCTGAAATTAGTTGAAGCGAATTGCAACCATCCGGAGGTTGATTGGCAGAAATAGAATTTATCACAAAAGATTTAATGTTGGCTAAGCGGCGAAACATTTTGTGATTTTCATTAGATATGTCTTATCATAGCTTTTAAAATTTGAAAAGGAAGCGCAAGAGTGTTTTGTGTGTCAAATTGTCCATGTGCTGAACCTAGTGCAAGTCTATGGCAATTGGCTCAAAACAGATGCCTTAAACAGGTTCATGGCATGTGCATGTAGTTAAACGCAATATAGCTTTGGCCTCTAAAACCAGCCAAAGCTGCATTGTCAGAGAAGGATAAGCCTTCACAGAACATGAGCAGTTAAAAAAACTTAATGCCAAAATTGAGGCAAATTAAGGTCATGTTATTCGACATTATTGAACATGACCTTCCAGAAGGATTTCACCGGCAGCAAAGAGAGAACAAGCATTACATGATGAAATACATGCATTTGGAGTGATTATTGAAGGTTTAGTCTCCAAAGCATAAATGACGAAACAAAGTATAAAGAAGGAAGCAAGCAGGGACTGTTTTTTAGTTTCAGCTCTCCTTTTTTTGTTACCTTATCCAGTGCGTTTGTTGTTTCTAAATGTTTAAGAGTATCATCAATCTTACCAGGATACTTTCACGAGTGGTGGAATGAGGAAAAGAGCCCGCTTGGAGGATCCTGCGTGTGAAGAGAGGCATAGGATTAATCTGGAATTTTCTGGAACCGAACAGGTGAGAACTGTAAAACTAGTATGCTTTTCCCCAATGACTCTAAAAAGTTAGTGATGGAGATCTTCCTGGGTCGCTCCGTATTAAGGTTTCCATGCCTCGTAAAAATCCTTACTTAAAAAAAAAATTAAAATTTGGAACTAATGGACCCTATGCGCTAAAGCAAAGCATCATGATAGTTTAGTTACCGTGGCTAGAATTTGGCACCATGGCGACTGTTTACTTGTCGCACGGGGGTGTGAAAACATACGGAAATTACTTGAGTAATATTCTAGCTAAGATTTTGATCAAAGGTTTTGGAAATTCCTTGAGGATTACTCTCACTTATACAGTCTTACGGAATTTCTACAAGCTTTAGATTCTGAGATATTTAACATGGCAAACACGGACTGTAAACTCAAGTATACCTTCGAAAGGACATAGGCAAGTACAAATTTAGACGTCCCACACATTTAGAAGGTGAGTGCTCAACAAAAACTTTTTTGAGATAACTAGTACACTTATGTCTTTCACCTGCAAAAAAATATCGGTGATCGCATTGTTTTTGAAAGCTCTAGAGGCAAAAATGTCGAGGTATGTAGCCAGCACAAAAGTGTTCACTTTGCAAACCAAAACAGAGAGGGTGTTTGGCGAGAGACCTTTTGTTTAAACTATAAGATTTTTGTGTTTTTCCATTGTCGAAGATTTCAACTTCCTACTATAAGAGTACTTTTAATTACTATTACCTGCTGTTACTCTCTATACTGTTGAAAGAGTTTGAAGAGAAAATTTGTTGGTGCTATTACTGTTTGTACACTCAGTTTTGCTAGTCGTGTTTTTGTGCTTCTTTTTTTGTCAAAACACATGTAGCCAACAGCCTGTTCATCCGCTGAAAACTGTTCAGTGTGGACAGAGATTCTCAGAGGTATTTCTTCCTTTTTCACATGAGCCTTTCAAGCAGTATTTACTGACACTTTCAGTAGACAAGGAAAATCACCCAATGCACACAAGCATAAAAAATATGGGTACTAGCTTTCAAACACAAAATGCTTACCAAAGTACAAGTGAAGCCAATCCGAATATTTTTAAAGAAACTGAGCGGTTTTACTTGTTAAATGCAGTGTGCATGCTTCAATGAAGAACGTTCAGTATACTGTGTATGTCCACTCTTACTAGGACACGAGAAAGTGTCGTACGTAAGTTGTTCATATGTAGCAGGACAAAGTGGTTTATGAAAGCATGTAGCTGTTTTACTATCTAAATTCTTGACTTTATTCAGCTTGAGCTTACTAACCTCTCAGATGATTTAACATGTACGTTAATTATTACAACAATGGTATGAGCTATGTGCCAGCAATTGAAGACAGCAAGACTGTAATCCTTTTTGAAAGTAATTAATTTAGTAAGCCGGCTGCTACCAAGATATGCTTGACTGTTGAAACAATCAAAATCCAAGCACCTGCTTCTGCAAGAAATGTGGCTTGACTGGAAGTGACATTAAAAAACTCATTATGTGACTGGAAGTAACACGGAGTAAAAGCAGCTAATAGTAATTAAAAGTACTCTTATAGTAGAAAGTTGAAATCTTCGACAACGGAAAAACACGAAAATCTGATAGTTTAAACAAAAGGTTTCTCGCCAAACACCCTCTCTGTTTTGGTTTGCAAAGTGAACACTCGTGTGTTGACTACATACCTCGACATTTTTGCCTCTAGATCTTTCAAAAACAATACGATCACCGATATTTTTTTGCAGGTGAAAGACATATGTGTACTAGTTATCCCAAATAAGTTTTTGTTGAGCACTCACCTTTTAAATGCGTGTGATGTCAAAGTTTGTACTTGTCTATGGCCTTTCGAAGGCATACTCGAGTTTACAGTCCGTGTTTGCCATGTTAAATATCTCAGAATCTAAAGCGTGTAGAAATTCCGTAAGACTGTATAAGTGAGAGTAATCCTCAAGGAATTTATAAAATCTTTGATCAAAATCTTAGCTAGAATATTCCTCAAGTAATTTCCATTTGTTTTCACACCCCCGTGCGAAAAGTAAACAGTCGCCATGGTGCAAAATCCTAGCCACGGTAACTAAACTACCATGATGCTTTGCTGTAGCGCATAGGGTCCATTAGACTTAAATAACATTTATCGTGCCTCGTGAAAACGCTAACATAAAAAAGTTTAAAATGTGGTTGCGAATATGGGTAAAAATATCCGCCTAAAAACTGCAGCTTTCAATAGAAAGAATGTGGCAACTTGTTCCAAAATTCTACGAAGTAGACTTCAATCGCTCCTTCCCTCACTTCACTTTGTCATTACCATTTTATATTTCATCACTATTTGCTACATAAATATAGCAGACATACATTGCTAAAATATAGCGAAGATGGGTAGAGCCATGTATGATCTTTAAGATGGTGTTGCAACCAGACAATAGAATTAGGAGTTCAATGGTGAACTACGTTTTCTGCATAATAAATCCAATCTTTTGGTGCTAAGCACGATTCTGTTTGTGAATATTATACAAGATGTGTCTATTGCTTAGAGGTGGCTAAAAGTTAGATCCATTTTACCAGGCTTCTTGCACAAGAAGTAGATCGCAGCAAAAGCGGAGATGGCTTGAACATGCAGAGAATGAGGCTTTCACACGAGGACATACCAATGAATACATAGAAATTGGGGAGTTGAGGGCTTTAAAACTAGTATTTTTTCCCAAACGACACAAAAACAGAAGCAATGGAAAGCCTGCTGAATTTCCACATAGTCAAGATTTCCGGTCTCTTGACAAACGTATTTCAGATAAAATCTTAACTGTTCAAAACGTGTTTAAAAACTTCAATGACTTAGCTTTAAATGACAGTTGATTCTAGAGGCAAAAAATATTGGGCTAAAAACCGAAATAAGTAGAATACCCAAAAATTGTAAAGAACAAACCTCAATCACTTTTTCCCCAGCCTCACTTTCCTTCATCGTTTTATACTTTCTAGTGTCAGCCAAAAATACATGTAAGGGACATGCATAGCTAAAGTTTACCTAGAACAAGTCGGGGGATATAGGAACTCGAGGATGGCACGGCAACCAGACTAGAACTTTAGAAGTTCTCTTGTGATATCGTGCCTTTCACAAGATGAAACTAATCTTATGCTACAAATCCAGAGCTCCCTCGTAATTTTTACATGAGGTGTTAATATCTAAAAGGTAGATCCATCGTACCAGGCTTCTCTACCAGTGTGCATCAGGAAAAGAGGACACGCTATGAATGACTTGAAAGTGAAGTCATCGATTCAATATCAAGCGAAACAAATGAGCCCGTTGAGTTGCGCCAGGTGAGGGCTCCAACGGTAGTATCCATTTCCCAAACAAAACCACGATAGAAGCAATTGAGGTCCCGCCGGCTTCTAACGTGTATTGAGAGAGCAATTTCTAGTAATAAAAACTACATGCCTCGTAACCAAAAAACCTACTTCATCTTTTTTTAGCAACAAGATGAAGGCAGCGATTTTGAAAATAGCACCACCAAAACATCAGCCTCTGTGGTAAGCATTAGACTACTGCAGGACAGTTAACATCCTAAGTGATTTTTCTGAATATCTTATGTACTTAAACTTTTTAACAATTCTCGCCAAAAGGGCTCATTAAATAAGAATTAGACAGCATTTAAATGAACTGTGGTTGTAAATACAGTCAAACTGGTCATATGTCCACCTCGCCAATTTTGTTCGGGTGCTACTTTATGGAACAATGTTGAATTCCACTAGGCCAGAGATGTATTTTACGAAATCATTATATTTTTAGGAATTCTTAAATGAGTTGAAAGATGGTCTAAGAAAACGGACCAAAAAAAAGCGGGGTCCGTGGGAACGCTTTATACTAGGGTATGCACCAATTTATATTCAAAGACGTACATATACCTTTTGGTACTTTCCATCGTATATACATGTATTTACAATTTTTTATATCGCTGGTTCTATTCTTCTTAAAGACATTTCCCATCTTCCGGAGTGAAGTGCTGCGGAATAACATGCAGAAGCCACGAATCTCTCATATATCATATAAGAATAAAACACGTAAGTATAGTAGTTGTCTTTTTTTGAACTGTTGGCTCTAGACAATGATTTCTCGCATTTGATTTCAGATCAAACACAAAAAAGCATTGAAATCTTTAGAATTTATTTAACTGGAAAAAACACGATGTTGTGAAACGTGAGTACTTTTTTATACAACTAATGAGCGCGAAGATAACGAGTCTCCAGGATGCTGCATGGTCATCCTTGAAGACTTTGAAGTAGTAGATTTAGAGAATATACCGTCCAAGATTAGCTAATCGCGCGTGCTTCATTTTATATCAAAAGTAATCTGATCTGAGTTGTAAAGTAATTTAATCTGATCTTTTTATTACATGGTACAACATAACACTCTAAACACTAACCTTCCAGGGAATAGTGGGCAAGCAACTTAACAAGACAGTGGAATGTGCGTTCGCTGCAAACAGCACAAGGTTATTGCAGGAAGCATAAAAAGCGCTGAGCTACCTCAGATCTCGGAATTGTGCAAGTGCTTATTCAACCAATGTCAAAATACTGAGAACATGAAACACGGCATTGTAATCCTATTGAATAAGATTGATTCTCTCCAAAGTCTGGCTAACATACATGAAAACAGCCGTTTTAATAATAACTGGGAATAATTCATATTGCAGCAAGCAGAGCTCATGAATGAAATAATTACAAAAGGGAAACTTGCGACTGAGATGTTTTTGTTAGTGCATATACTGCAAAAATTCCAATTCTCAGTGTTCCAAAAATTACTTGAAAAAAGATTTTGAGTAATTTTTTACTTAGTATGAGTGCCACTTTAGTAAAAACAAGATTAAAATTACTAACAGAGAAAAGTATTTTATCAATTGATTGTTTGAATTAAGAAATCATGTAATTTTCTCTTAATAATAATACTAATTTGCTTAAAATAAGAAAAAATTATAGGTTTAATGATTCCTTCAAATATGAATTTGTTGAGAACAAGAACAAAATGTTATATAAAGAAAAGTATTTTCTTAAATGTTTGCTTGAAGTAAGAAAACAAGCAACGATCTCTTAGTAAGAATACTAATTTACTCGAAACAAGGAAATTTTCTTGATTAAATGATTACTTGAAATGTGTACATTAAGTTCAGTTTTGCGCGATCACGTGAACAGTTAGTGAAACGCAAGTTCGGAAAAGTACGGAGAGTAGTTTTACTTCGAATGTACATGTAATTCTAACAGAACAAGAAGCAAGTTGGTAAAAGAATTTTTTTGTTACCTTTGTAAATCTGGCAGGTTAAGGTGTGATTAAAGTTTCTTCATTATAAGCAAAATCTAGCGATTCCTCATTAAATGGCGCCAAACCTGGGGCCAGTTTGATCAATTAAACAGACCCAATTCTAAACGTTAAATAACATGTCGGAAACTAGCTAAGCGTGGTGGATATCGAGGAGCTAGTACCACTGATTTCTATACAACTGGATTGCCCATCTCTATACGTCATCAGTCAAAACTTTGAAGCAATCTCGGCCATTTTGGTGCTCTAAATTTGTGACTGGTCACCATGGTTTTGCTTAACAGGAAATGTTATGGCAGCCATCTTGGTACTCCAAATTCGTCATTTTCGCAGGCTTCACTTTTGCAGCCGGCTGCCCAATCCAGTGGTATAGAAATCAATCGTTAGTACCAAACTTGGGAAGGAAACAGACGAAGTAGTGACCAGAGAGGATGGTGATACGAGTGGAGGCGAAACTATCAAGAATTTGTTGGAAGAAAAGACGAAATTGTTAAGCAAAATCGATGAAGAACTACTCGGACTATGCGACCCGAAAGACATCGAAGGCGAAATCAAAGACTCTTCCAAAGTCGAAGCACGAATTTTAAATGCAATCATGAAAATCGAGAGGTTCATACACGGATAAGCATATAAAACTGCGAGTAACGATTAGAGTCAAACGTCAGTGAGTCAACACAGTTACTATTATCGATACTTTAAAACAAAAGGAAAGTAATGCGTCTGGTGCGAGTGTTGTAATCGAGAGTTCAAATCAAATCGACACTAGTACATTTGACGTGGGTGAAACTAGCAATATCAACAATATCAGCAATGCAAACAATAGCAACGACTTTGACTTTTGGCTTTAACCGCTCTTTCCTAATGTTTTTTTAGATGCAAAAATTATTCATGTGATAAAAACATTGCTCAAATTTCCAATCAAAGCAAGAAAAACATTTTAAAAAAAGTGCCTCAGATGTTGTTTATACCATAAAGGTGATATGGAAATATCTAAATATTATGCTATGTCCGTAAAACACTTTGTGTTCTTATAGTTTGAGTTCATATAGGGGCAACTATTTAAAAGGAACAATCGTTTAGCTGTTTGTATTAATGGTTTATTAGTTTTAGCACATGCACGAGTATTCCTGGTCGGTTTGTTTCTATTTTTTTCCTTCAGGAAACAATATATTTGACATTGACATGCTTGGTGTAATTTCATTCTTATATGTGAATGATTCTGGGAATGAACTAATATGAAGGATAAGTGTCTCACCTAGACCTTTTGGCAGGAACAAGTCTGGAAGCAAGAAATCTCTTACTGTGAATTCTAACATAGAAATACGACTTGGTAAGAATTCTTACCAAGAAAATTATTCTTTGGAAGTATATTTTGCTTGCTATTCGGACAAGCCATTTATTACTTATTTTAAGTAAGTTTTAATCGGAAAAAATATATATTCTTGCCTAAAACAAGAATCACAATTTTTGCGGTGTATAACTGACATAATTGACGAACTTGGGAGCAGAAATCGTTTTCTATCCGAGAAGGTAAATCTATTCAACGATAATAAGGTTAACTCCAAATAGAAGTCGAAAGCAGAACCTAAAGTTTCCGAAAAGTAGTGTGCCTCATGGATGAAAACAATTAATGCACTTGATTACACGAATGAGCATTTAACAGTTGAACTGATTAGCTGTAGACTGTCTAATAAAGAACGAGCCGCCAAATACCACCGTTTGTCGAAATGTGGTGACAGTGTCGCTTTTACTATGATATATAAAAACACAAATGCCAAGTATGTAACACCTTTACTGGCAACAGGGAAATAAGTCAGACGGCAAATCAAGAACAGCGATTAAGTGGCTCAACGGTACGCCCACCAACTTGTATTAAAGAAAACTGAAGTCTGGATAGGATGTCATGCTTTAATGACAAAAAACACCAAATACCAGAAACCACAAAAAAATCATCATCACGAAAGACACAAGAAAATGTAGCACCTGGTCTTCACAAGTGGATACAGGAAAGGAAAAGCCTACAAAGAATGAGTGCGCGGGAACGCTTTCTTTATACGATCAAATTACTGACTACAGACCATGTCACTAAAAATTCATGGTCTTGAGCACGACAATACTCGTTGCAACATTAAAAATACAACGTTTACTTTCCTACTGAAAATGAGAGATTATGGGTATAATATCTCTTTACTATATGATATTATGAATGAATCTCTATTGCTATACACCTACTATTTATACTAGCGTACAGAATAAAGTACAATGACTAATTATTATAAAT
>JAOBYK010654444.1:0-10629 GCA_025434845.1 Phenganax subtilis | reverse complement strand
CTACTAACTAGGCTGGAGACCATCGCTAGTAGGTTGGAGGCCATCTCTTCTAGGTTGGAGGCCATCGCTACTAACTACCTGGAGGCACCTTCCAGCGGTAAAACCGGACGATAGACCCATTCCAGCGCCAAAACCCCCTACCAGCGCCAAAACCCCAAGACCCCACCCAGAAAATGTACGCCCAACAAACAAAGTTCCACCCAAAACAAGTCAAACAAAGCAACAGCCACGAAATCTTCTGTTCGACCCCAACTCTCCCCAGCAATCATGCACTCAGCTATTTTCACCACATCGACCAAGCGTTCGCGGGATCCATCGCACATCAGCGGCCAACCTGGCAACAAAGAAAAGCAGCACCATGAACACACAAAACCCAAAGCGCATGTTCAAACCATGTTACCTTAAGTTCATGAACACACAAGATTCCAAACGCATTGCACCTGGATGTTTGCACATGAAAACTAACATGTTAACATGCGTGAACTCACGTCACATGTCACATGTGAACGTGGACATTTCATGTAACATGTGTCCCTATACTCTATACATGACATGTTGTTTTCACATGATAGCTCTATCATGGTAGAACACTAGCGGTTGACATGATTTGGTAACATGGGTTGAACATCATTTCGGTAACGTGGAAGTAAGGACCGGACAGTTTCATCCATTGAAAGTTTCAGTCCTGCAGTCGTCTGCAAAAACTCAAAAACCGATTTTCCCAAACACACAGTCACAAGGAGTGTCCTGCGAGGTACCTGGTCAAAATGCTTTGCTCCACAGTCTTTTTGTGAACCTTCCTGGCTATAGCCAGGATGTTCTTCAGCCACGATTCATCTAGCCAACAACTGGCCAGGCAAGGGTTACGAGACAGCGCGCAATCTTCCAGCAAATGGGTGAAAACATGAAATTTGGGGCGCAAATTGAACAGTCTATAAGTGCAATGCCCTTGGTAGGTAATGTGGAGCCTGAGGTAGGTGGACAGAAATAGGCGACCCACCACCAGAACTTGGTTGATCTGGCCCTGCGTGAGGAACATGCTGTCCTTTCTGGCTTCATGGAGTAAACCCATGATGTTGTTTGCGCACCAAATAGCTGTTTTAATCAGCGGGTCACACGGTACATTCTCAGACAAAAGATCTGCCAACCAGCGAATGATGACTGAGCACATCCATCCTTTACCAGAAAAGTGGACAAATTTGCCACTTTTGAGCTTAAGTTTTGACCTCGAAAAGCACCAGGATGAAGGAAATCTGGAATCTCCGTGGCTCTTGGCGTAATCTCGCAAGAGTTTGCTGGACGATTTCATCCGCTCTGCAACCTTACCCAGAACAAGGTTTCAGAAATGACTTTTTTCAACGCAGCACCCCAACACACTTTAATTCTAACAAGGAACAGTTCCTCCCTGAAATAGATTGCTGCGAAGTAGGATAACGTAGACACTGGAAAGGAGGTCGCGCCCAACGCCCAAGTGCCAGCAATGCAACATGTCCAACCCTAAACTCATTAATGAAAAGTTGTGGAGATTCAACAAGGCTGGTGGCCTGTACCACGGGGGGCTCGGAACTTGGAATCGCCACAGGGCACCATCAGACACGTCAGTCATTGGTGCCTCCAATGACTTGGAAGCTTCACACCTAAAGCAGATCTTGTCCTTGCAGCCATAATGCTTCCGCAAGTTGAAGGCTTCTTTGAGATATTTCCAATCTCCTTTGCACAAAACAGTAGCAGCATAAAGACCTCGAACACCTGATGTAAACCAGTGGTTCAAAGACTGCGCAACACACTGCAGCAATGTTTGCAACGTCAAATTGCAACCGTCACGATCAATGACATAAGCAGTGGCCGGTACGCAGGCTATCAGAAAGCGTGATTTCGGGGGCTCAGTCAAATAAGGACTGGCTTCCGACATCCAGCACAAAGAAAGGAGTTGAACTCCCTCCCAAACTTGACACTCATCACCATAAATTGCAAGACCAATTGCATCAGCTCCACATGGTCCTGGCTTCTCATGACCATATTGCTGCAGGGTTTGCCAGTAGCAATCATCTACATGACCAAAAACTTCTCTGTGGCCATGGGCTAGGAGCACATCTGCCTGGGCCCCACGCAAGTAGTTTTCAAAAAACATGAGGAAAGCTTTTGACTCAAACGTAACAGGACAAGGGCACAAGGCGGTGAGGTAGTATCACTGGCCAATTCTGATACTGCATTCCCCCATCCTCCGTCTGAACCGGTAGCTGGATGTAGTTGATGACATCATCGTACGCAAGGCCTGCTTTGCAAAGCCGTTTGTAAGTCCTGTCATCTGCTCGGTGCCTCAATCAGGCAATATTAAAGCAAAAGACAAATGTTTAATGCATCAAACAATCCTCACAGCCACCCATTTACATCAAAGTTGCCCAAAAACTGCAGACTGATAGAGTTGAGCAATCCGATTTGCTGCAGCTATTGTACAACGGCCTAGTCCAACTTCTCCTGCAATCCTCACAAACAGTGAACACAAAAGGTCTAACAGTGTATCTTGCTTGTACCAATGCCAGACCTCTCATCCAATGTTCTTCTCAGCGATCCTGCTCCAGACGCTGAGGCACCAGTACCTCACCAAAAAAGTATTTGCAAAGTCAAACGGCCTCTCACACACAAGACTGAAGAACACCCAAAGAGAAGAGGACATGCATGGCTACACATCTGTGCATTTTTGCAACCATGTTGGCCAGAACGGTGGTGAGCTGACGCAACCGGAATCCCCTTCAGATTCACCAACAGCAGCACCGTCTGTCTAGACATGTGCGTACGCTCTACTATCTATATGGTCTATAGCGTTCACTTCCAACGCTCATCAGGCAAAATCTCAGCGGTCCCATCAGCCAATCACTGCCGAGCATACCCCCTGGCAAAACAAGAATCAACTACTACCCGATAGTTGTGTTGCAGTGGAAGAATTGCCAGCGCCACTTCTTCAGTTCTTTGAGAACAGCCGAGAGCTCCGCGCGTTTGAAACGACAATCTGCAACCTAAGGGCTCTTTGTAAAACAAATGTAACATTGGAAACAACTTGAGGTTGCAGCCAGCTTGGTGATCTCATCCTTCAGTACATTGAAGGAGACTTCATCCTTGTTCTCTACCTCAAGCCTGGCCATCGCTGACAGGAGGACATATTTCAGTTCAATATCTGCAAAATGGCCTCGTGAACAAAGCCTTCAGCTGACCATGGAAGCGGTTCAAGTCATTGCACCCCGATTCAAACCGATCATTTGTGCTCAGGTCCAGCACCAGGGAACTCAGAGCATTCAGCTCCTTCTTCACTTCATTGCCTGGGAATTGCAAAGCCATTTTCAATCCAATTGGTTTGCAATTTTATCTAAGAGCCGAGCGGGCCAAGGCACCCTTCTCGGCCAGCGTTTTCCCCGCAAGTGTCACTGCAGAAAGTGGTCCAGCTGCATTCTTGGGGGCAGCTTTTGGCTTGGCCTTGACACTAGCACCTGATCAAGCAGGCCCCAGCAAAAGCATAGGTTGCGCAACACTGTCATGCATGTTTCAGTGACCAAGACACGCTTTGGAGCAGGCGTGGTCACAGAGGCAGGATCAGGAATAGAAAGCTGGCTCATAGCACTCGCCATGTGTTGGTTCACCAACTGCGCTGGGTCTGCAACTGGCTGGCTTGCAGTAGGAATCTTCACACCTTGCTGAATGACTTGCATTGCATCCTCTGGGCGCACAGCACCTTGAACAGAAGAGCGGAGAGTTTGCGAGTCGTAGTCATCCTTCTCCACATCAACTGTTGCCCAATATCTCATGGACTCAGGGTCAAGTGGCGCATCGTCATCTGGAACCCCCCCTCGAGCTACACATCCCATGATCTTCGGCCTCAGATTGACGCCCTAGTGGCCCCAAACAGAAAAATGCAAAGGACGATGACACGTCACACACACACATCATTCAAAGGAAACATTAATAAGCAAAGACATGGATCTTGCTGAATCCCATGTCCGTCATCTGCTTCAGAGTAAGAAGCTTTCGCTTCTTGTGTCCAACTTCACTTAATTCACGTGTGGCGACAAATGAAGCCTCGACAGACTCCAGGCTATGGCCATTCTCGATAAACTTCTGGAGGACTTCACGCTGCTGCTGCTTGGTGCCAGAGCCAAAAGCCTTGGCAATTTCTGGGAACTCTTGAGCCTTTGGTCCTGAGGAAACACGGCTCAGGAATTTCCATTCCTTGGAGTAGTTTGTCGACGTGTAAACAGCCGCATCCATCCTGACTGGGTGTTGCTGCGACGCTGGTTCTGCTGGCGCTGGTGATTCCAGCGCAGTGGGCTGAGCAGGCTTTTCATCCTTATCAGCTCCTGCTTCCGCGAGCTCCAAGCCAGGCAGCACCAGAGTCTTCGCTCTGAGAAGCTCCAACTCAGCTTGGCTTGGAGTCGGAGTGTCCGGCTGGCGGTCAGGCCACTCCTCCGGCGCCTGGCAAGTCAAC
Organism: Phenganax subtilis; assembly: GCA_025434845.1. NCBI lineage: Eukaryota > Metazoa > Cnidaria > Anthozoa > Malacalcyonacea > Clavulariidae > Phenganax > Phenganax subtilis. The sequence goes on along the minus strand of JAOBYK010654444.1, from coordinate 6,152 downwards.
AATGGGCAGATGCACCACGCATACATGGACCATGTATACATGTAACATGTTTTCATGTACCATGTTTTCATGTACCAGGTTTTCATGTACATGTCATGTTTGCATGTAAACATGTCCATGAATACTGAAACATGAACACGCAACACATGAACATGAACATACAACATGATGCCATGTAAAACAGAACATGTATAATTGATTTCATGAAATGTCATGCTCACCCACCAGTCCCTCCTCGAAGCTTGAATCTACCTCCACCAGCGGAACAGAGCTACCACGAAGCATTTCCTGCCCATGCATCAGCGTTTGCAAGGACCTGACAAACTTGAAACTGAACGCGTTTCAAGCTACTATCTCACAATAACTACATCTGAGCTCCAGACAATTGCGAAGACTTCCGCCTCAACATGGCAGGTGGCTCCGGGGACACAACCTGAGTCGGTTCCACAGGCGTCTCCATATACGGCTGCGTCGCAGCACGGGACAGATCACCACATTTCTGTGCTGCAGGCACAGGAGTCAGAGGAGCCACTGGAGGTTTCTCAGCTTCTGCAGCACTTGCTGAAGCAGGCAACTCAGTAGGCAGCTCTTCAGCAGCAGGAGGAGGGGGCACTTGAGCTGTCTTTTGCTTCTTCTTTGGTTTGGGGTTCTCCGCCTCAGCTTCCAAAAGCTCCGCAAGAAGTGTCTTCACCTCTTTGGTGGGCAACCCAGTGAGCTCCTCCAGCTGCTTCACAGAAGGGCGTCTCCCACCATTCTGCTCACGTAGCTCTGCAAAGGCCACCATCAACATATCATCAGACATGTCAGCCATGTCAACACTCACTCACACAAGCTGACCACTTGAGACCAAACAAGCTTTGCAAGCAATGACCAGACCTACGTGTCCAGGAGCAGGGAAATTTACCGGGTACTTGCCGCCGATTCCCGGGTACCTGCCGCCGAAATCCCGGCAAATTCCCGGGTCCAGGGGTGTGAAGGAGAAGCGGGATCTCGCCGGCAAAAACCCGGGAATCGGCGGGAACAGCCGGGAATCAGCGGTAAAACACCTGATGCCATAAGAAGCAATTGCTATCACCATTTTCCTGTCACCATCACATGTGCATCAGCGGTTCAACCGCCCACAGACTTTACTGTACGCAGCATCTAGCGCTGGACCCCATTCCGCTCCAGGTTGGAAGGACCGCGACTTACGTAGGTAAGTCATCACATCCACAAGATCAGCCTCATATCACAATGAAGTTGACTGTAAGTGCGATGAAGGAAACACAGCAACCTCAGGCTGCAGCATCTGCCCACAGGTCTACAGTGCCCCAATCAATGGCCTGCAGAAAACCGGGAACCCCAAAACACACACAGCACACATGCACAATCCCCACCTGAAACAATTGCAACTCTGATTGCTTCATGTATTCCTCAACCTGGTCTGCCAAGGGTGCTGGAGGTAGCTCCTGACCAGCAGCAGATGCGAGACTAGAATGTAGAATGTTCATTCAAAAAATGCCTGAGTATCAAGCAGGCCAAGAGCCAGAATCAATTTCAGCTTGCATGTTGGCCAGGTGCTCCCCAAAGCGACGATGATAGGCCCTCAGCATCTCAAACCTAACTCACTCTAAACTTAAAGAACCCTTGCGCTCACACAGTGATTAGATTTTGCCAGAGAACTGGCTTTGCTTCATGTTCTCATTGCCACTCCAAGAGTAAGAGCCATCGTCCTTGCGTCTGCGCTTGACAAGGGTGGTCTCAAAAGCTTGAAGTTCTTCAGCAGTCATGGTGCCAGCGTAATCACTTAGCTTCTGCAGCAGGCACTTGTCAATGCTGAAGAGTGAATGTCTCTTTGGCGTCGACGTTTGCGGGTTGTCGGCATACTTCCCTCCCCAAATGGAAGTCTCATAAAACGGCAACTCTTCCAGCACCTGCTCAAGGCGGGGGTGTAGCGGCGCTTTGGAGTTGCGGGGCTGTTCCAGCACTGGCCTACCTTCATGCGCGCAGCTGAAGTACATCAGAAGGCTTGTTCTTGAGGCCAATCGGTTACCAATCTGCACTGATGGATACCCTTCATTGCCCTGAGGAAAGAGCACCGAGCGCTGATGCGTTCCCAGATTCCTGAGACTATTTGCATCTTCCTCTGAGTTTACAGAAGCAAAACCATGTGAGCAGCATTTCACCAAGCTTCGGAGCACAAAATGAAGAACAGCACATCGCCAGCACATGTAGGGCCAACTTCTTCGATCTGAGGATACAGCTAAGGCAAAGCCTGGCAGCATCAAAGAATCAGGTGATCTATTGGAAAATTTGCAGACCAATTAGGTGTCTGACGCAAATCCAGGTGGAGAAAGGAAATCAAAGGTGCGATTGCCCTTGTCATGGTCCCGGTCTAATGCAGGCCCACAAAATTTAGCCTCGGGTGTGTTGTTGTCTCGTTGCTTTCACAACATCAAGCTACAAGGCCAGAGCAGAGCGAAGAGCAGCGTGTACGGCACCCTGTCCACTGTAGAACTCCACAAAGTCATAGACCTCACTCACCAAAAACTTGAGAAGTTTACATCATTGGTCAACAGTGAGGCCCAAGCTTTATTTGCTTTCAGGTCTTTGACAAACACCACATGCATGACCATGAGTATCAACATCTCCGGGCACTTCCACATGAGCATTTGGGCAATCATATTCATGACCACCCTTTATATATGACACTTCCACACTGCTTGAGCCTGCCTTTAAAGGCTACTTCAAATTAAAAGCCACAACTTGTGAAATTTCCTTTCATCCACACGCGAATTCTTAACAAAATGCTCCGGCAATTTTCAACCCCCAAGCGCAAATGCAAGTCGATCACGCGAACCGACGGCGTTTCAGGACTGCTGGAGGCAAGCCCTGCAAGAGTTCAGCCCGTTCATCACTCAACATCCACTCAGTGTTGGCTTCTTTGTAGGAGATTCCAGCAACCTTCCTGCGCTCGGCAATGAAAGCTTTTCTTCTCTCATTGAAGCTGCCAGCCTTATAGCCAGGCCCACCAGCCACAACCTCTGCAGAGCCAGGTTTAAAGCCTGGTTCCTGCACAACAGCAAGCGCTTCCTCCACCTCAGGACCAGCTAGTGGTTGTTTGGCAGCCTTCTTGGCAGCCTTTTTGGGAGCTTTCTTGTTTTTCTTCTTTTGTGACGCTGCAGGCTTTTTTGAGTCCTCATCTCCTTCTCCATTCAAGTCTTCTTCAACACCAGGAGCCACAAACGGAGCAACCGGCGTAAGCTGCTGGGACATGCTTTCCACCACAAAGGTTGGCAACTCGTGAGCACGCGCTGGAGTAGCGACAGGCCTTGCCACTTTCTCCATCAGCGAAATCTTCTTGTCATCCACCTTTCCTTCTACTTTTTGATTCCTCTGTTCCATGAATCTGGCTGCAAAGGCCTTCCAATCAAAGACCTGGGGTGTCACGAGTTCTTCCAGATCTTCATGGGTCACCTCACGTTGAACCTGGGCAGGTTCTTTCTTGTCTTCCCTTTCCTCCTCCACATCCTCCAGGGTCACGTCGCTTTTGCTTTTCCTTGCTTGCCTTGCAGGGGGCTCAACACCAGCCGCAAGACATCGCGACTTCAAAGACTGGATCACATCACTCTTGGACCCATGGGGCGTTTCTGCAAAGATTCTTCTAAACTTTTGAACCAGTTTTCTGGCTGCGCAGCTCATCTTGGCGCTCCACTGCTCCAAGGCCGAGGCAGCAATGCCAACTGGGACTAATCGGTTGTCCGTGTAGAACTTGGTAATGCTCTCTTGCAACACTGTCTCAGACAATCTGGCCCATGGAGTAGTCTTCATGATGGCATAGACCACCTGGCCAGGAAAAGAGTCTGGTACATTAAGACACAAACAACGCCAATACACAATTTTTCTTCAGGAACAAACCAGCCTCACCGTTTAACTCCACATCTTTCCTGGTAGCGTCCTTCTTGCCAAACAGGCCTTCTGAATGGGCCTGTATAAAGCTGAAGCCCACCTGCCGATCTCACCAAAAACAAAAAGCACAGATGCAAATCAAAAACATTCAATGTAGGTAGCAGGCCTCTTTGAGACGATTCTCTGCAGCAAAAGCTGAGGCATAGTGTGACACCAAGTCTGGATCTTCAGACAGCTGCTTTAGCAACTTTGGCATTGCACCCCTAACGCTGTTTAAATGAACCCCTTCAAACAGCTGCAGGCGCGCCAAAACATAAAGTTACGAGTCAAGCGCTTCTGATCACAAACACAAGTCGCAAGGGCACCCGATGTCCAGCGCCAGCTGCGGTTCCGAACCTGCAGAATCAACATCTGGCCAAGTAGCTAAATGGAGTTTGTTTTCATGAGTCTTAAGTGAACACAGGGTTGGTGGTTTCATGACTCATGACACATGTTTTCACAGTAACATGGTCTCATGGTTAAATGATTTCATTGTAATGTGATTTCATGGTAACATGTTTTCATGGTAACGTGACTTCATGCTAACATGTTTTCATGGTAACATGATTTAGGTACCATGGTTTCATGATAACATGACTTCATGAACACATGATTCCATTAACACATTTCACATGTGTCACATGTTCATGGTAGTTCTTTCATGTGTTGTTTGTTCATGGGTCGCATGCATGCTGAGGCCCCGACCATTCATAGCGCTCCGAAATCACCTTGGAAAGCAAAAAGAGACAAGAGCAGTGCATGGCAGAAAGGGAACCCACCTCTACGCCACATGTAGAGACCTAAGAAGCAAATTAAGAGCCTACCTAGCCAAAATTGAAACTTCAACGCATGGCTGCCAGAATAGCAAGCACACGGTTTTTCCTCGTGAGACTGGCTCTTTTCCCTCAGTGGGCCTCATCAGAAGGCCTCACACACAAGTCATTTCCAGACCCATTACCTAAATCTACACCCAGAACACTTGGCCATATGTTCAAGCCTTCTTCTCGGGGGCGGTGGTCGACAAATCATCTGCACTGATCCATCCATGTGCCTGCCAGGGCTACATTCCAACACAAGGCTTTGCAAAAGGCTGAGCCCCCACCTCACTGGAATCACAGGTGGGGGTCTTGGAGCTTGAGGTTTTTTCTTCACCACAGGCTTGGGCATCTTTTTTGGTCGACGTTCCGTTTCCGCTCTTTCTAAATGGGCCTGTCCAGGAAAAAAATTGCATGTTTTTTAATGAGACTGATTCGCCTGCTGGCGAGCCAGGGCGCGCTGCTTCTTCGCAAAGGTGGCCCTGATAGGGTCCCAAAACTCAGGACGAAAAGTCTCTCTCCCATTTTCGTCACTCAAGTCACTTGGCTCTGCAGTGCCATTGTCAAGGCTCTCTTCGACATCTGCCTTCCCTTCCTGCTCTGGCCGATCATTGCTTGAACTAGTGGCCGGGTTGGGTCTGCTGACCGGCATGGGTGGCACATCATCAATCACATCAGCAGCTGATTCTTCTTCAGGCACTGTGCTTGGCCGAGGCCGGCTGACAGGCATAGGTGGCACTGTCCACTCAGTATCATCTGAATCGAGCTCCTGCACCACAACCGATTTACAAAAATACCGCAATAAAAGAAACACACAGCAGTAGCAATTAATGTCTTCCTGCAAATCTTTCCGTTTGGAAGTCTTTGCTTTTGCCATCACATATACCTGCACAAATCTTCACTGCAACCATTTCCCCTCAAACAAATCACAAAGGCAGACCAGTCTGCCTCAAACCATGGGCAAGAGAGGAACTTGAGCCAAAAGAACACCGAAACACCAGTCGCCAGTCGCAGCAACGGAGAACACTGACTGCGCAAAGTTCATAGCTCAGGACCTGACCGAAATCACCAGGCCAAAACGGCCCGGCTACCCGGCTTCAACAGCTGCCGGGCAGAAAACAGCTGCAGAAAAACGCACCGAACTCGCATGTATGTGGACATGTGAAGCTAACATGTATGTGGACATGTGAAGCTAACATGTATTTGAACATGGGACATGCGCAGGTTGAGTTTTTACACAATCATGCCCCTATACAAGCAAAGCACGACGCAATTGATGATGTTAATCTGCGCCGGCCACGAAATCTTCCCACAGCACAAAAGTTCCCAATTCCCACTCCCAAGCCTCAAGCTTTGATGTGAACAAACTGACTTATTGGAACGCTACAAGAACCCAAGGGCTTGTCAGCC
>JAOBYK010654333.1:0-10630 GCA_025434845.1 Phenganax subtilis | reverse complement strand
TCCACTTACTCAAAGTAACATTACTCACTCATTTCAAGTTCAAATTTAACAAACAAGCAATTTTTATAAAACTGAATGGTAGAGCATTCGAACAGGGGATATATTAGCCTTTATCAATTCTTCCTCTTTTTGAAATTTTTAATTGAACGTGGGATTGCGTTTTTTTTTATACACTCTGTAGTCTTTTACTTACTTAAGAAAAAGGAATGTGCAACCTGCGCGTGGCGCTGCCAAAATTTTATGCTTGAATTCGCTTTCCGATGTTTGAACATTCAGCGTTTGTTTTATCTAGTGCCTCTTATAATAATTTTATTTTGTTTAGGTTTTGCGATTGGACCGATATCTTCAACAAAAAGTGATGTTACACCGAAAGAAAATTATGTGGTGTTAAATGATACTCACTCTCAAGGCGCTACACAATCTACAGACAAACAATCTGGTGTATGGAATATTGTGAAGAAACTGAACGATGAAAGAATAAAAGTAGATCAACAGTTAAGAGATGGAGAACAGGCTGAAATAAGAAAATCAATCACACAGCACGTAAGTTATTAGTGAAGTGTGAAGTTTGATAAATTATCTGTTTACCCAATGTTTACTGTGGGATGCCAAGTTTGCTATTTATCTTCTGACGTACCTGAGCCTCTCTGCACCATTTTGCAGTTTCCACTGGCTGTGTGGATAGCGTGCTTTCGTAGGAAATTTTTTCAGTTTTATACGGTTAGCTTGTGAATTACGCCGAGAACATCTTGAAAACAAACCACCGTCGAAGGTTGCAAAACCATGCAAATCATGCACTCAGTGCAATAGTGTTGCAATTAAGATTTTAAAATGTTTATATACGGTAACACTAACCCACTGAGGTAATAATGTCTGGAGTGCCCTTTTATAAATGTTTATGACAACCATTTATCAGTTTTGGCAGCAGGACTTTGCTACTGTGTGTACTACACTTGCCCATGCAAAGTTTCTTCAACTTAATTAATTTTTGATCGTCGCTTGTACGCAGTGTAAATATCCACGGCTTTGCCATTGGATGACTGTTACACGTAAGCTTTAAATGATAGCCTAGTCCAGAACAAGTATAGCAGTTATAAAAAGTGGTAATGTGTACAGTATGCTTGCAGAGACAGCTTTTACGAGCAATATTTTTGATGGCATAGTAAGCACGTCTGACGGTACCAAGCGTTGGAAAGTTTCAAATTACTACTACACATAACGTGACGACCAAGCAATTAGATGCGTTTCATCTTGTTGATGAACAAATCCAATACGTGCTCACCCAATGGGAGGTTGCAGTAGTGTAGAAGTGAAATAGAAAACCTAACTATTATTTTATTAGGAGATGCAGCGTAGTGAGGTTTTGAAGAAGAAGGGAGAAGAACTTGCTGACAAGTTATCTACGTGTGCTAGTGAAGAAGAAATCAGAGCAATATTGAATGAACATGATGATGAATTACGACGTTTGGAACTTCATCTCGCCGCTGAAAAAGAAAGAAATTTGAATGACTTAATGGAGAGACTGCAAAGGAAGCGAGAGCAAAGAGAAGCAGCATTGTTGAAGAATCAACAGAAGGAGGTATACCGTGTAATCAATTTCGCTCGTTTTAATTTAAAAATACAATATTCTCAAATTTCATAAGTATCTAATCCATACGTATGTATCGTGCTGGTATTGGAGTGTGCTGGTGGGTACGGACGGACACTTGTCGTATTGACATTCGCAATTTGTTCACAAGTGGGCTGAGTATTGATAGGTGTCCATCCTTGCCGCGACGTTCTCCTGGCTATATTGCGAAGGAAAAGAGTATCACTTATTCATTGTTTTGTTTCTGCAGGCTGAAGATCACCATATTACGTTAAAGGAAAATGAACAACGAGCACTGACGGTAGCTGGTGCTTTGCGACGAGAAACGGTTGCCTTGGCTAACATATATCATGAAGAAACACGTGACCTCGCGAATGCTGAAGAAAAAGGAGAGGACAATGAAACTAGTTCGTTGACACGACAGATTGGTGACTCGTTTTGTGACATTATTGTGAGTTACTTTTCCTATTATTTTTGTGACAGTTTATGCGCAACGTCATTAAAGAAGAAAACTTACTTCATCCTTACTCCAAATTTGTACCTGGAAATCAGTGAAGAACGACTATTTTGCGAACGATTTCAGTTTTCTTTTACTCTGATTCTAGTTCCACAATGTAGCCAATTACGCTATCAGAAATAGCGTGGGATTACTATTTAACGCGCAAACCGACGAACAACAATCGATGATTACAATAGTTTACAATCGAAAGTATACAAGAGCAACTTTTCACAATTTATTTGATTTTGAAATGATACATTGTGTATCTCGTTTGACCTCAGCAGTTAGTTTCTTGATGATTCCAATGCATAAATGATTTAAGCTTTTGCAGTTTTACGTATTTTAAGATCTTATTTGTTGTTTTGACGATGGCATCTTCATACATAAATTAGTATCAAGATGCCGGGGGGGTATATAACAATGCACAGCAAGTATATCGACGTCGTTTGACATTTCAGGAAAATCTTGGTGGCAACGGTGCACTGAGCAGTGCTGAGGCGGAGGAATACCTGCGTGAATACATTGAGGTAGAGAGAGATTTGGAGAGACAGAGACAACGAAAGAAGGAAAGTCAAATAGCGGCAATGAAAGAAAAACTTGAACAAAGGAAGAAAGAGAGAATGAAGAATTTAAAGGAGAAACAAGAATTAGAACGAGCTCAAGTAAGAATTAAAATATTTCTCACACTACAAAATTCTCTATTCACTTGCCAGAGTGCTGAATTCTCCTTAGAAGTACATGACAGTGTGAAATGCTTTTTCGAATATGTATCTGGCGTGCTTGCTTTTGTTTGTTTGATGTTGTGTTTGTTGCATGCATGCGTATGTGGCTTGCTTGTTGATTTGGTGTTTGTTTTGTGTGTTTGTTTTGTTCGATTGTTTGTAACTGTTTGTGCTGCTTGGTTGTTTGTGAAGTTGTTTACATTTTTTGTATCACATTCTTGTTGTTGGAGTCAATAGGTTTTATCCAATGAAGGTTATTCTTCGAGCAAACCAAATCGCACTGCCTCGTACGATGGTGCGCGAAAACGAGGGAGTATTATATAATGTTTGTGTGTTTAGGCAATCGAACGAGAACTGGATTTAGAAGAAGTTGACAAGCGTCATGAAAATGAACGAGCAGAGTTAGAAGTAGAGTACGAGAGTCAACAAGTACAACACATTGTCGAAATCAAGAAACGTGTGAACAAAGAACATGTCCGAGAAGTAAAGGAGGCCTCGAAAGATTTATTGGAAAAGGTATGAAGTACTGTCAACTGTCATTAAAATTCACCTCTGTCATCTATACAATACTTGCTGAATAAAATTAATATTTTTTGTTAGTGAATGTCATGCATGACCTCTAGAAATGCAACTTTCTTGTGTTAAAGTATTGATAGTGTTATGTTTAAGGGATACAAAAAATTCGCCATAACAAATATAACTTCCCTTTGAACAGACTGTGTTCATTTGAAGTACTTTGATATAACTTTGTGTACCAGAGTTATCATGTTCTGTATTTAAACACTATTTCTTCAATGTTTGTGCTATTCTGCACATCTAGGTCTTATTCTTTCTCCAGTTCTGAAAACCAAAGAATATTCCGCGCCAAATATTTTCCTACCAATTTGCACTTGCTTTCATCAAATTTTTGTCTAATTATCAAGTTCCTAACCAACTGCGTGTTCGTTTTGTGTTTCTTACAAGATTGGTCGTGAAAGAGATGTTGATCCGATGTTACAGCAGCAAATTTTAGATCAACTTCGCCGTGATAGCGAAAATGCTATGGAAAGTGTTGCAAAGCAGAAAGCATTGGCGGTACAAGCAACTAAGGTTAGTTACAGTTCAATTAGTAATGGTTCCAACATGAGTGGAAGGACTTCCTCCGATTTCCAGACACCGAGAGGACTGGAAAATACGAGGCGAAGCCGAGTGTTTTCAACGAACTTTGAGGTGTTTTGAAATCGGGGGAAGTCTTCCTTATACGAGTGTTTGACCTCATTTCTCAAACAACCGCATCGTTTCCGAAAAAACCAATGTGAAAGTTGGCTTTATTGCTTCGTCCGATACTGATTTTGTTTGTTTTTGATTCATGAATTATTAAAGATTGAGAGAGTTATGTAGTATACAGCGTTTTTTTTTCAATTGTTCAACTGGAGCCGGCTGTTCGAAAGTTGGACAGCGCTATCCATTGGATAGTGAATTTTTCAAAGTTCACAAAATTACAAAAAATGCCGAACCTTCCGTTGTGCTTAAGGATACAAATATTAGAAGGATTAATCTATCGATTTCAGTTGTAGTTTTATGTTATAACGATCAATGAAGAACTGCTTTACGAAGGCTGCAAAAAATCACTATTCTGTAGATAGCACTATCCACCTTTCGAACAACTGGCCCCTGTACTTTACTTCAAGGACAAACGAGGGAGCTTTGGTTTTCGCAAGCATTTTTCATTATTTTCTGTTTGAAAGCAATTCTGCGTGTACTTAATCTCATATCTTGAATATCTTTTAGGACAAGATAGCAGCACGCAGAGCACGACGGGAGACTGAAGCTCGTCATTTAGCGGATGAAGCTGCTGCTCGACGTATCTTGGAAGAACAGAGTAAACATGTTATAAGTAAACAAGAGTTAACTGTCGAAAATATCATTGTACCAGATGTTGCTCTCCCACCTGAGTCCACTGAAGAGAAGGTAAACACATACATGCTGTTGTTTCTTAGTCCAGTATTTCACTTGAAAGCTCAGTTTCTTTCACCCTCTCTTTGTTTACTGTTTGGTAGGCCGGCAACTGAAGTAGAGCCTTCTGGTTGGCTGAGTACGAGGTCATCAGTTATCACACAATACGAACCGCTCCGGTTTTCGCGCCAAAACAAAGATAAGAGTAAACTTAGCAAAAAAACTATGAAAAATCTTTTAAAACTTCGTAAAAAGTTTGAAATGGCAACTAAGCGAAAATCAAACACCCAAGAAGCGAAGATTTTTGTTGCTGCATATTTTTTCGACTTTGCACGAAAATCATAAATTACTTATTTATCGTTTAGGTGGGTCCTTAGTTGAAAATATTTCCCTCGTTCTCACAAGCATCTGAGACATTAAAAAATATATTTCCAAAACTTCGAAGTTTAGATCACAAATTCTCAGTGAAAAACTTGGGCTGCGAAACCTCACAATGACATCACAACGGTCTGTCAAATTATCGATCTGTTCCATGTAGCCGTCGCTGCCTCACAAAGAATGTTGAATGTACAATTCCCATTATAGACTAAATTTCGATCTAAGCCAGAAGAAGTAAATTCATCTACGCAGCTGGAAAGAACATATTAGATGTATAGTAGTATTTCAAAGTGTGGTCGCGAAAAGTCGTAAAATGTGAGAAAGAGAGCTTTGCGAAGGTTGCAATTTGGTATATTTTCTATTGCGTGCGGGATCTTATACCATTTTTGGGTCATTTTCTGCCCAAATGTGGTAACAATTTCTGCACATAATAGAAAATGTACTAAATTCGCAAACGTCACCGGGCCATTTTCTCCGCATTTTGCACCCTTTCGCAACCAAACTTTGAAATTTCACTACGTCTAATTTGAGCTTTGCAGCTGCGTAGATAAATTTACTTCTTTTGCCTAGATCGAAATTTAATCTATAATGGGAATTATCGATTCGGAAGGCGATAACTCTTGCTGAGCTTGAATATATCAATTCAGTGCCTGTGTAAAATCCTGAGCTGAAGAGCTCGTTTTCATTGTTTTTGTTTCAGGCTGTAAAGAGAGAACAGCGGCGCGCATTGGAAGACCTGAAAGGCAGACATGAAAAGGAAAAAATTACATTAAAGAAAAATCTTGAAATTGAAACACGCCAAGCTGAGGCTGACGAGCAATCGAAGTTTAAATCTGATAAAGAAAAGGAAATATTTGAACTTCAACAAAGACAAGCTGCTGATAGGCAGGCCAGGCAAGATCCTAATCCCGCAGAAATGGAAAGAGTAAGTACAGAACTCAGTAAAGTTAACACTTTATCTTGCTCTAAGCTTGCTTTAGTTTCAATACGATTTAGCGTCTGATATCGCGTCAGTGTTCGATTAGGACCATGGCGATTATGACTTTATACGAATTCGGACTTACTGAAAAAAAATTTACCTGAGGCCGCTGAAATAGAAACGTAGTTAAAGTTAACTATAGTTAATTACAAACATCGACCAACCAGAAACGCGTATATTCAAGATATAAGTACTTCTAGTGATAAAATCGCTGTAGTTAAGAGTGTAATACAACTGGTTCTTGAAAGGAAGATGTGACCAAACCGCGGTGATTGTCAAGCACACTTCCTTCTTCTTCGAGTATCTATACACACACCATTTTAGTCTAAGATTTAAGTTTTTAGAAGCTGCAAGAATAAAGTATAGCTTAAATATACACTAGCACAAATCAAATGGATAAGAATCGTGAATGTATTACCATTGCATAACATACATACAGTGTGCAAAAAAAAGGTAATCCAAATTTGGCGAGTATTAACCCCAAAAATATTCGACAGATTCAACTGAGTCTTACACCATTGTAAAGTCCAATCATTTGGCTTTCAAATGACGCTTCGTACGTTTCAATTAGTTAAAGAATAAAGGAGTATGGCTTTCGAGAAAAAGGTCACTGAAAATTACACTTTTCCGCCGATGGAAATTTAACATTTTTCCTTTGAAATGTAGTCCCGCAAGGCTTTTGAGAAACTAATTGTCAGTCATCACTAAAATGCAAATTCAATGTATGCTTGTTTAATCGATAATTATAAACATGCACGGTCTTTCGTCTTTGCATTTTACTTGGAAATCCCATTGGCGGAAAAATTTGATTTCGACCAACAATTTTTAACAACCGATTTCTCCGTCATTTCTGCTCGTATTGACATGAGAATGGTAAAATCGGAAAGCTAATGGGCTATTCTTTCTTTCTATATAAAAATTAAATCGTTTAATTAAGTAATTAATGCGCTGCAGCCTGTCAAAGTTGGATTACACTTTTTTTGATACGCACTGTACAATGCAAAATATAAATATGTTGTGCATCCTACGATGCATTCATCTGTTCACCACAATGTACATATCCTCAATGTATCTCTTACAGCATTAAAAAATTAATGAGAGAAGCGATGGTACAGGTTTGCGTAGGTTTGAGTGAGAATTGCGCAACATATTGCGACCATATCTTGTACGGAAATCAAAAGATGACATGAGAAATTTTCAATGACATACCATTCATGTATGGTTTTGTTGTGTATTGTGATGTTTTGTTTTCTTCTAGCTGATGCACGTACATCAACAAGAAATTGATAACTTGATTGAAAACTTGGAAAACGACCGATCGCGACAACAAGAAATGTTGAAACGGAGACTGCAGGAACGAAGACGGCAACGTATGAATACTTTGGAACGTAAACATGAACGAGAAGAGGCAAGGGAAGTGTTGGAGCAACAGAAGGAATTGAAAGATGTCCGTGCGAGCAAGGTAAGCTCACAGCTGAGTTTGATCGAAGGTGGATGCATTTCTCTGTCAATACTTCGTAAGAGTGTTACGTTTGCGCATAAATTATATTCATCCAGCCATGCAATAAGCTGTGATATATGGACCCTCAGCTATCATAAGATTTTCCAGTAGTGCCATTGCATAGTTTTTTGATAAAAGGACAGGGTTGTTTGTTTACTGATAATATAGTAGGAGGCGCTTTAGTAGTATGAACGTGTACTTGAACATTTAAGTAGAGTAAATCGTAATACTAACATTATTGATACTCTAATGCCAAGCAGCTAACACAGATATATAAACCAGGAACAAATGTTTTTGCTTCTCTCTTTCAGTACGCTGGCTTTTTTTTTCATTTCCAGGTGAAAACTGCGGAAAAAGACATTATTCTCCAGGCAATAAGAGAAAATGGTCCTGAATCTAGCGAACTGGTCATTCGCAAGGTAACTTTGTAATGATATGTCTTCATGCTCTTCATCGTCTTTAAAACATTGTCCTCTTATTTTATCTCCTGGTCTTGGGAGCTATCCGTTAGCGTTTTACTTCTGTCGTTGCATGTATTATTTGGTATAACCCAGAATGCTGCACAGATGATGCCAAATGTATATGTTACTTACCTGATGGAAAGTGGGTGTTTAAACATATCTGCCCGAAGCATTGAGATGATTCGTAATATTAAAATTGTGCACTGAAAAGCTTCGGTAAACGCAAAATAACGAAATTGAATGTACGTATTTCAATTAGCAAAAGTGATCGACAGCATTTGATTGGCTAGGAACAAAATCTGAGCCGGCAGGCGCGGTCAGTCGTAGCTACCATGAAAGTTATAACCTCTGCTGACGCCAGCGGACACGCACTCCAGGTTTATTTATTTCAATGGCCCGAAGTCTCAAACGAACCGAGGCTGCTGGTCTCGAGACATTGAGCAGATATTTGAGACCTTAGGCCGATATTTGTAAAACATTCTTTTTCAACGTTTAAATTCCGAACTGTAGGCTAGGGCTTGGGCTAGAGAAAAAGGTTGCTTTAGTAATGGGAAATAGGTTTACTAGTGCATAAAGAAAAGACAATTGCTTACAAAGAATTTTCAACGCCTTGCTTACTTGGAATTACAATAATTTACATCGACGTTTTCGCAATTTTTGCAAATCATATATTTATGCCGTTTTGAATGTTTGTCGTTTTTACATCTTTGCTAAATTTGAATTTTGTCGGCGTCTTTAAGCTCCAAAAAAGTAACGACAACTAGTTCTTGGCAAGATTGGTATTTTGGAGTCAGGTTTTGTCTGTAGAATTGGTCTTCATTCGTGCCTTGATCATGATCAGATACCGTGAAATACCGCCAGCTGAAGGAGCCAATCAAATTACTAGAAAGATAGGATATACCGCCTGCGCACAATGAATAAAAAAATTATTGTATTGTCAAGGTGCAATGCTGGTAGCCTTTAATAAATCGCATAGTGATCGCAAGATCGAAAAACCTTAGGTTTAGGAGCATGTAATTTTTCTTTAACATAGATTCATTTTTATTTACATTTTGTGTTTTTATTCTTGTCTGTTTTCTGGCGATGATATGAACTAGCGTATTGAGTCTAAACGGGCTCAAATCTCGGGGTTCAAATTGTAGTGGGTGTAAATTTCGTATAACTTCTGTAGATTTTGGAAAAGAGACATGCACAAGAAACGAAAGATCTGGATAACACTTTCCATGAAGAAAGGCGTGTAAGTTTAGACGAATCTGTAGCAAAACTTGAGGAAGAACATGCCCTGCAGATGGATCAACTTCGCAAGACACACAGTGAGGAATTAAAGAAATTGGAGAGCGAAGATTTACCATCAGAAGAATACCAGCAGCGCAAGGCACAGCTCCTCAATCAACAACAACTACAACTCAGTGTGCTGGAGCGTAAACATGGTGAAGAAATGAAGAAATTGAAAACATGTACGACCGCTGATTGGGAAGTGAGATATGCGCGGGCTAAACTGGAATTAAAAGAAAAACATTACGAGGTAAGAAGTCGGATGCTTTTTGCTTAATAGGATTTTAAGACGAATCATCTTACACACAGACTTTTCGTATCGGGCACGCGCGGTCCCTGTGTTCCCTAACGCTTTGCAGCAGAGTTAAATGGTTTGGATCAGCAATTAGCGAAAGTTTTGAGAACGCCATCGTCTTCGATAATCAGTTTTCTACTTATCACCATTCGTGTGGAAATGTCTTGTTTGTGAAATGTCATGGTTAAATGTACAAGCGGCCATTATTTCTTGACAGTCACAAAATAGGGTGTATGATTGGTTTGAACATCTGCAAGTCTAACCAGTTAGAAGCTCGTCGTGCATCCCTTGCTTTTTTCTAGCTTCTTTAAACAAGCCACCGTATTATTTTCTGTAAAACATGATTGAACACGATGACATTGCAAGGGAACATGGTATATTAAGTTGGTAATGCAAGACTGTCTTGCTGAGTAAGCACTTTATGCATTATGCAATATCTTCACTTACAAAATGATAACCGCTTTTCTGTTGGTCTCATAAATAAACTTGTTTTGAGGGTGGATATGACTACGAGTGTGAATGCAATATCGAGCTTAAACAGTGGCTGATTTTTTGACGAAATCCCGCGGTTGTGCTCGTTCCACGCTTGAAGTCAAATCCAGCGTATTACAATTATAAATCGCCTAATTTGTGTGTGTGTATATTCAGGAATATGCTGACACCCTAAGTGAACTTTCTCCTGATCAATCTGAGGCTCACAAACAATCTGTTGAGAAAGCATTGCAAGCCGCTCGCGAACTGGACGAAATTAAGAAACAACTGGAGGCAGAAAAAAGAATAAATGATGAGAAACAGTGGCAAGAAAAGGAAGGTAAAGAAGTCATGAGATATTCATCAATTTTTGAGGGTAAAATATCAGCTTCTTGCCGGATTAAGTATCGGGTCGAAAATAAAGTGGAGGAAATATTTATGATATTTTAAGTTATAACCACGATACAATGATACGATGATATTATGATCTGAAATATATATGATACGATGAAATATGATAGATATA